>PVJS01031685.1:0-23241 GCA_004027185.1 Glis glis | reverse complement strand
AAAACTTAAGAAAGGAATTCTCAGCATTATTATACTAATTCTTATAAACGATTTTATTTGTGAAAATGAAAATAAAGGATTTACCGTAAAATTGAAATGTAGATAAATGATGTTGTCACTAACCAATGGTATTTCACCTAACTGGATTATCTTTATTTCAGATAATGAATAGATTCCCCTTTAATGGTGGCGTTTTAGAATTTTAAGAGACAAAGCAAGGTTATTTGTTACAACTTGAGTTAATTGGTTCTTGTGTTATTTCCTGGTGTCAGCTTTTCTTTATTACATTGCACAGGATTTCCTGAGAATGTCCCCTGAGTCACATCTGGGCGCTACTGTCCAGGGGCTCATCGCCTAGTAGGAGAGAGGTGTCTGTGGGAAGAACTAGTGTGCTATAAATTAGTGCAGAATGTTTTAAACGAGTCGCCATATGAACAGTACTTTCTGAGTTAGCTAGTCCAATTCGAACATGTTAAAATTGGGTTTTTCTAGTGTCCTAAACTCCTCATACTCTTCGCCTGAAGCCTGCAGGGGAGCCTCTGCATCCTGCAGCGATGGCAGCTTGCTGGAGCCCTGTCCAGGAGGCTTGGAAGTTGATCTCTTTGCCCATGTCCAGTAACTGGGGATTTTGCAATGAGGTAAATTAGCCAAGGAGACAACACCTGCAGATTCTTACCTTTACAAGGGTTCAAGGGACTTGCCTTTCCACTTTCTATTTTATTGTGTTAAATAACAGAGGGCTTTTCTCTTATACCTTCCCAGGGATCAGCTTTTACATTAATGCCTCTTTTGAAAAGTGACTTTGAAAAAGATGTAAAAAACTTTGTAAAAATTTTGCTTGTAACCTTTTGTATGTTTTAAACACCTTTTCAGATTATATAGCTAATTCTAAATTTGGCTGGGCCTTCTACCAGAAACCAGATCAGGAGCTAATAGTACTCTAACTCACACAGTGAACAGGTAGATGGAGCCAGGAATATGATAAAGTATGAATTTTCCTTCAGTAATTCTTAACACTAAGCTAGAAAAATACTAGAACTATTGTGGTCTTATCGCTTTCATTAGGTTCTTAGTTGGAACCAGAACTACAAATTTTTCTCTCCTTTATCCTCAAATATAAAGTTGATTTGTATCCTTACATAATTTGTTATTCTTGGTGAATGTGATAATTAAAGTACAAGCTGGGCATGGTGGCATATGCCTGTAATCCTAGCACTTGGGAGGCTGAGACAGGAGGATCGCAGGTTCGAGGCCAGCCTTGGCAACTTAGAGAGACCCTTATTAACTACAAAATGAAAATAAAATATATCTGGGGTGTAGCTCAGAGATAGAATGTCCCTGGGTTCAATCCCCAATATCCTCTCCTCCACCTAAAAAAGAAATAATGTATATGAGCTGAGCAAGTTGGATGATGAATTCATTAAATGTAGCAGCTGATCAGGGCTTCCTTTCTCAGCATCACTTGATGGAGATCTTTTCAGATGCTGATAGACTGTAAACACCCCTTCCCCTTCTCTTTACTCTGCAGAAAGTTGTTGCCTTCTGTATTGTTGCTGTGTGTTGTTAGATAAGGATATTTATCTTAGGGGAGGTGAACTAACTCATTATAGATTTGTGTTTTCATTTTATAGAGACCATAATAGGAATACGCATGTCATATACTTTAGGTTATGTGCTTATGTTAATCCTTTCAAGAAAGGGATGCTTTCTCCCTTTACCTGGCTTGACAAGGAGGAAATAATTGATTCAAATGCTAAATGTTACGTGAGTTTTGAATGCAGCCAGGCGCCCTGCGCACAGTGCTCCGGCCTCCATGGGCCTCACGCCTCTGACTTTACCTTGGTTCCAGAGGTTTCACAAAAATGCCATGGAACTGTAAATTTCATGGTATAAGGGAGGGAAAACTCTTCCTCTACCCTCGTAGGTTCAGTGATTGGAGCCTGTGAATCAAAATGATAAAAGACCAGATTAACAGGAGGAGAAAAAAGATTGGATTACATATGCAAGTATAGGAGTTCATAGATGACTGAAGGAGGTAGTAAGAATTTGGAGCTTCTGCACTTCTTAATCAAGGGGATAGAATATGGAGAACAAATTATTATTATTATTATTTTTTGCTGTACTGGGGATTGAACCCAGGGCATTCTACCTCCGGGTCACACCTCCCCCAGCCCTGTTTTTTATTCTTTATTTTGAAACAGGGTCTCACTAAGTTGCGGAGGGCCTCACTAAGTAGCTGATGCTGGCCATGAACCCGGATCCTCTGGTCTCAGCCTCCCAAGTACTGGGATTACAAGTGTGCGCCACCACGCCCGGCATGGAGAGCAAATTATATCAAGAAAAGGGGTTTGGAACATCTTGAGGGGGTTATGTCGTGGGAAAGTAAAAAGACATAGTAAATAAAGGTTGCTTGAAAATTTTAAAAAAGTCAGATTAGCAACTGAAAGAGTTCATTTGTATTTCTGTACAAGTTGTGTATTTAAAATTTGGGGGGTCTTTTCAATCCCATGTATGTCCCTTGAAGTACACATTCCCTTGATATCTTGCAGGACTCTAAGCATATATTGTATTCCCAAGAGGTACAAAATAAGTGTTTTTTAATGAATTTTCAAATGAAGTTGTTGATTTTCATCATTTACTCTAGGAACTCTTAGTTTCGTTGCTTAACAGAATTGGTGACAGTAGATGGAGTTGAGAAGTTGACATACTGAGAAATAATAGCTGACAACGGCCAAAGAGAAGAATAAATGTATATATGGTGATGGAGGTCATTCATGATGGCGCCCCACAGCCTCATGGATCTTAGTAATCCTCGCTTAGGGCATTACTGTATTGAAGCCAGTGATGACCTGTGGTACTGACTCTGTCTTTTCCGTGACCTTTAGCAAGCCATTTAATCTTCCCGATCCTCAGTTTCCTCTTTTATAACCTAGAATGACGAGGCTAGAAAGGTTTGGATGTCTCTTACAGGTGTGAAATTTTATATGCACAGGGATTATCTGTTGTACTCAGCTACAGTTTCAATTAGATTTACTGTATTGTGTGTAATAGGAAATGTAAGCATGTCAAGATTTTAGGAATATTTTGTTTTTTGACTAGAAATGATTCGGGATGTAGCTCAGTGTAGGGGATAAACCACTTTCCCCCACCCTGTGGTACCAGGGGTCGAACTCAGGGGCATTCTGCCTCTGAGCTACACCCCCAGCCCTTTTTATTTTTTGTTTTGAGACAGGATCCCTCTAGGTTGCTGAGAGTTTTGTTAAGTTGCTGAGGTTGGTCTCAAACTTGTGATTGTCCTGTTTCAGCCTCCCAAGTACTGGGATTACAGGTGTGCGCCATCATGCCCGGAGGAATGAAGCTTTTTGATAAGTGAAGCTATTTAGAGGTACAGTTTGATATATATGTCCAGTGTCCAGGAAATTTTGAAGTAATGAGCTCCCTGCCTCTGAAGAAGTAAAGTGGAATCCATGTGACTATTTATAAGGAATATTATACAAAATATTGCTCAGTTGGGTAAAATGTATCCGATGGGTGACCTTTCCATCCAAGAGGGGTTCCACAAATGTTGGGGAACTCTTTGATGTTAGAAAGGTAGATAGTGAGGTCTATGGAACATGTCATCTTAGATTGATCTTGATCTTGGGATGAGGTCTTCTGGTTTACCACAGCTGCTGGGAGTTCTGTCCCCTGTCCTCTTTGGGTGTCAAGCTTTTAAGAACAGTGTTTGTCTTGGTGTGGTGGCACATGTCTGTAATCCCAGTCCTTGGGAGCCTGAGACAGGTGAATTGCAGGTTCGAGGCCAGCAAGGCCTTCAGCAAATTAGCAAGGCCCTCAGCAACTTAGACCCTGTTTCAAAATAAACAATAAAATAGGGCTGGTGATGTAGCTCAGAGTATAAGAATGACCTGGGTTCAATCCTTAATACCACCACCAAAACCAAACAAACAAACAAACAAACAAACAAAAACGGTGTGTTGGACTATCTTCTTTATTTTCTCAATTCCTTATCCAGTGGACATAGTTATTTACAATTTGTGGAGTGTGTCCTTTCAGTCTGTCTGATGCACGCGCCTCCGTGATGCCTTCTTCATGGAAACAGTGCAGAGTGTCCATCCTGCGCTAGAACATGTTGCTTCCTCCTAGTCGTATACTGAAGACATCTTTCCATGTTCGCATTTACGGATCTTCAAAATTCTCTTAAACGGTTGTGAATGTTTACCAAGTCCTTACTTACCAAATGCCAGCACTCCTTAAAGCGCTTTTCATATATTAACATATTTAACTTTCATATCCATCTCATGAGGTAGGAGCTTCTATTATAGATGAAAGAAACCAAAGCACAGAGAGGTTAAGGAATTCCCCCGAGGTTACACAGTTAGCAAGTAGCAGAGGCACTATTAGGACCCAGCAGTCTGGCTCCAGTCTGGCTCCTGGTTACTTTATTCCCTGCCTCTCCAATGGCTATGGTGTCCCATGTCAGGCTGTGCCATGATTCATTTAGGTACTCCTCCGTGGTTGGCCTTTTAGTGCCATCCCGGTTCCTCTTTGCTGTAAAATGTGCCAGGCATGGTCTAAGTCTGGTAATACCCCTGCCAACCAAAACACACAAAAATCCCTGTCTTAGAGAAATTTACACTTGGGGGAAACGGTGGGGACAGGCTTGAATAAGAAAGTTACATAGCAGAGCTGTGACTGAGAGAGAATAAGGCAGAGACGCAAACGCTGGTGCCGCTTGGAGGATAACAGTTTAAACAGGGTGGAAAAGGGGCTTGTGAGCCAGGCCCGGCAGATCTGGACATCAGGCCAAGGTGCGTTGGTGGGCAAAGTGGCCAGCGCCCAGACCTGACTCGGCACAGCCATGGCGCTTTCCGTAACACTCTGTAGGCCTGTGGGGTTGGCACAGTGAGTGAGGAGAGAGAAGCAGGAACCGCAGGGGTCGAGGAAGGAGCGAGGAGGATGCTCCGGCAGTGAGAGCCTCGTAGGCCTTTCTGCAGAACCTTGACTTTTCATCCTCGTGAGATGCTGATGCGTGAGAAGTTTCAGGGGTGGGCGCTGTGTCCTGCTTCTGTCTCTAAATGATCCCTGTGATTGCTGCGTGGAGACCAAGCTGCAAGGGAAGGCATGCGAGTGGCTTGGACCTGGGCAGAAGCGCTGTGCCTGGGCCTGGTGTTTCCCAGCTCCAGTCAGTGGGATATGCCGATGGATCCAGTGTGAGAGAGTGAGACTCATTAGGAATCTCAAGAGGGAGAAGAACTGGAAGACGACTTGCTGTTCGCTGCTTTGCCATTGACTGACAGGTGTTTTAGTGCTGGATTTTTGAATTAAAGGGCAAACCAAGGTCTTCAGAATTTCAGATGCGGCTTTTGAGCCGGAGCCTTTAGAAAGAGTACCTACTTTGCCTCCCTACTTATCTTGAAGGATTGGATTTCAGGTTTAGAGAAAGGGAAGCGTACGTCATAGAGGCCAGCTGGCTTTCCAGGGCATGTAACTAGGCATCACCACTGTCTTTCAGGGTGTAATGCTTAGTTTTGCAAGTTCAGAAACCCGATCTTGGAGGTTTACTTGGAGTCAGATGGGTCTAGGCACCAAAGTAAGCAGCCTCATCAATTCAGTTTGTCACGAGGCCCATCTGACTATAACAACAGCAGCCACCTACCAGGATTGCAAGCACCCCCCACTTTCTCCACTGCCATGGCGACCTCCTGTAGCCAGCCTGGCGGGATTCCTCCTTGAAGCCTAAGAGGTTGTCTGCATTGCCTGAACTTGGTTCCCTTTGGAGCCTTGGGGCGATTTATACCCCCTGGGGTCCCCCCTCAGTACATCCTTCACCTGGTTTGCAACTCCAGGCTGTTTTCTGATTTCTGCAGGCGCACCTTTCCATTTCTTCCTGTCTCTGTTCCATCAGTTCCTCTTGTCTATCACTTTTCCCCTGTAGCTACTTTATTATTATTATTATTATTATTATTATTATTATTATTGTGGTACTGGGGATTGAACCCAGGGGCATTCTGCCTCTGAGCTACACCTCCAGCCCTGTTTTTTATTCTTTATTTTGAAACAGGGTCTCACTAAGTTGCGGAGGGCCTCACTAAGTAGCTGAGGCTGGCTGAGAACCCGGATCCTCCGGTCCCAGCCTCCTAAGTACTGGGATTACAAGCGTGCGCCACCACGCCCGGCTCTGTAGCTGCTTTTTAAAAACTTTCTACATGTCTCATCGAATTTTTGTCTTTCTGTAATGAGCCAGCTGCCTTTAACTTCTTCACAGAAGTCTGTCTCCTTATTCTTACCTTATTCCCCCTTAAAATAAAGCCACAAAATCCTTTCTTCAAACAAAATATGTCACAGACCCCTGCTGCCTAGAGCAGATGATGTTGTGGTCACAGGCTGCAGGTAGGTGGGGCGGGACCCTAGTCTCCCTGTGCCCGAGCTGAGTGGCTCCTTCAGGGACCTTGGTGGGAGTCATTGCTTTCAGGAAAAGCCACCTCTGCTCCCTCACCCTGGTGTCCTTAGGTGCTGACAATGGTGTTTGACAGTGGTGCGTGCTGATGGTCCCACATGGCTGCTGGCCGTTCTCCTTGCCGCCTCTATCGCTATCTTCTCTTCTATGTGAAAACCTGTCTCCCAAAGCCCATCTCTTCCTTCTCCCTCTAGACTGCACTTGAGTCCAAGATACTCTTTTTATCTTCATTTTCCCTGTCTCTGCCATGTTGTGCATGAACAAGTGCTAGGGTGAAAACAGAAATGCCGAATTGTCAACTTTTTAATAAATAGTTCTCATGGGTGTCGGCAGAAAGTACAATGAAGGAGACCAATGGAACTGGAAGTCAGGGGTAACTTAATTTTGTGTGAGAGTGAACCCCGGGCTTGGTGCATGCTTAGCTCATGCTTTTTCACTGAGCCTCACCATCCAGTCCTGAAGAGGACTCATTGACCGGTTTTCTGTGGCCACTTCATTGGGTTATGTTGGTTTGTTATATCTAGATACACTTTAAAGACTTGAGTGGTGTATCTAAGAGGGTTGTCTGTTTTGATCCCTGGGTGGGGTGTCCGTTCTGCTTGCTGTTAACACAGACATTGAGAAGTCTTTTCCCTGGGGGCCCCTCTTTTCTAGGTGCCCCACATGCTGCTCACCTTGCTATGACGTGTTTTCTTCTCGTGGGGCATGAAGTGTACAACTAATATTTTAGTTTTGTCTGTTACAATAACATCCAGTTTCGCAATCCTAAGGTTATACCCCAGTTACTTTGGATTTGAGTATCTCCGTATACCCCAGTGTATGATTGTCCCATGCATGCTGATGGAATATATCGAGATGGATGACTTTTTCGGATTGATAAATCCATCAAATCTTAGGGTAATTTTATATTCCACTATTGGCAACTCATAACCCAACTTTCCATGTTCTGACAACAGAATCATGCAGGTGGACAGCAGCATGGACACCAACCATTTCCTCCTTGACTGGTTCCAGAATTTAGGAGAGGCATCATGGCTAATGGATTATGAATCTTTTTTTTTTTTTTTTGCGGTACCGGGGGATTGAACCCAGGGGTGTACCCCCGGCCCTATTTTTTTTTTTTATTCTTTACTTTGAAAGCGGGTTTCACGAAGTTGCGGAGGGCCTCACTAAGTAGTTGAGGCTGGCTGTGAACCCGGATCCTCTGGTGTCCGCCTCCCAAGTACTGGGATTACAAACACCACACCCGGCCTGGATTTTGAATCTTCACCTGCTGCTTGTAGAGAACTGAGTTTTTCTTGTTATGGCTGTGAATTTATTACTCTTTTATTAAACTGTTACTTTGTTCACACGACTCAGATAAACAAGAACTGTGAAATACTGTGTTTCTACCTGGGAGACATTAGATATATCACAGCTCTGTAAATTTCTGTGCTGTCTTAATGAAGAAATGTTTGCTCCAAAGTTTATTACACCAGCAAAATCCAGGTTTGGTTTGTATTTTGAAAGCTGGTATTGAAGGAGCCAGGAGATCTTGGGTGCTCACTCAGTTCCCTCACTAATTCTGTCTCCATTAGTGCATCTTTTGAAACTAGATTTCCTTATTTGTAAAATAAGGGAATGATATTATGTCGTCGTTAGGTATTTTTATGATGCTGTGAATCTTAAGAGACTGCACAAATTATTTCTTGCATTTGATGCTTAGAAGAAAAGAGGGAAAGGCTCTTTTATGTTTTCTATGTTACTCAAGTTAATGCTCTAGACAAGGATACATTGCTATTTTTATTTGGAAATATGTTTCAAGAAAATAGGAACTATTATATTAAATTAACTTTACATTTCAATTTTTATTTTAATTAACATTTCGGTGCTGTCTGAAAGGAAGACATGGTAATTCATACTATTTTAAGCTTTCTGAAGGTATTATTCTTAACTGGCATTCATATTTTGAAGGCTAAAAGCATTTTAAAAATTGTGCTGGGTACATTTCCAAAGGAAAAAAAAAACTTTAGGCTTTTATTAGCCTGAACAAAGCTTACTAAAGAAAGAGAACAGGATGCAAGAAGGGAGTGTTTAGAATGAGACCATCCTGAGTGTTTGCACTTACACTTTGGCTGTTTTATTTGGTCCCATATAAAGTGTGGCATTAATGTTCTGTGACTGGCCGATGAGGTTTGGCTTAGATTATCCTTCTTGTCTGCCCTACTATTGGTAAGCCAACTTCAATAAAAGCATGAAATTAATGTTTAATAAATTACCAAACCAAGCAACTCTGTTTCAAACCCCTCTAATTACCTGATGTTTCTTTTACTCCCTTAAAGTCAGTCTTGGGTATCTGATGTCCCCACCTGGTGTGTCCCAGCGTCCCCCCTGCTTTCTGCCTTCTTGTCTTTGTCCCCACCATAGCAGCTGCTGGAGTGTTCTTTAATTCTGTTTCTCTCTTCGCCCCTCTTGTCTCTGATGAGAGTACCCCCAGATTTCTTCATGAAGCCCTTCCTGTCTTTCTGTCGGCTGTTCTTTTTCCCTTCCTGCTTTGTCACCTGTACGCCTCTCTGTCACTGAAAGCATTTTACTTGATGTCCTGTCACTTGCTGTCTAAATCTCATCTGTTGTAAGCCCAAAGCTTGTTGAGTGCAGGGTGCTGGTTCCCTTAAACACCGCTGTAATGTCTTAGATGCGCTTAATAACTAAATAATCGAATTGCTTCATTTATATAGCAGGTTTTTATTTGGATTTGTTAGTGATCACAGAGTCCCTCTTGAATGTTTGGCAGTGACTCCAGGTGTTAGAGCTAAAGCTATCTAAAAAAATGGATGTTAATAATTTCCGGTATAGATTGTTATTGAGAATGGAAGGATTTTTTTTTCAGTTGACAGTGTATTTCATGTTTACTACAAGGCAAGTATTTGTGTGCACAATACTGATAAAAAGGTACAACCAGGTGGCAGAGCCAGACCATGAACCTCTTGATGTATTATGCAATCTACCCAAGTAAAAATTTTTTTGATTTCATTATTGAATTTTTTCAGAGTTCTAAGTGGGAAAATTGTATCAAAGTACTCTAAAGAAAGATACTGAACTGAAACATTTATAGGTGCTTTTTTGGGGGGTGGGTGAGTACTGGGGATTGAACCTAGGAGCATTTCATAGCTCCCAGGGAAATCTCCAGCCCTTTTAATTTTTTTTATTGAAACATATTCTCACTAAGTTCTGAAGATGGCCTTGAACCTGTAATCCTCCTGTCTCAGTCTCCCAAGTACTGGGATTCCAGGCGTGGGCCACCATGTCCGGCTGAGGTGCTCGTAAAATAATATTTTGTACTCTGCCTGTTCATTTGTTTAATCCTTCTCTTGTCCTTCCCAGAAGATTTTGATGTAGCTTCTTATCACAAAGAGCTAGCTTTGTTAATCCTCATACCTTGTTGGCATCTAGTTCTGAATGTGTGCTCTTGAAAAAGTTGACAAGGCAAAAAACGTGTGCTTAGTGTAGAGACTCTTCACTTCATGGTAGTGTACTCTATAGTCATGTCCAGAAAGTGGGCTGCAGGTACCCTCTGCTTTCTCAGTTGACTTCAGAAACCTGGAGATGGTTGGGGCAGGGAGGGGACCCAGTTTGGAGCATAAAGTACAGCAATAAAAATAAACAAAGCATCACAACACTCCAGCTCTCATATACTTGAAAAAGATTCGATTACTTGAAAATTTAATTTTGAAATGCACAAAGGATATGAAGAGTTTCTAGGAAAAGATACAAGCTCTGCTGCGTTCACTGCTGTCTCCTAGCACAGAATCAGTGTTTGTTGTATGCACATAGAATGAATGAATGAATAGTGTTCACTTGAAATATATTCCAACTTTCTCTTGAGTAACAAAATACTTAATAAAATAGCCAGATATATATACCTTTGAACCAATGTAGAATTTATGCTAGGGAAATAATTACCCAACTAAACTGTAGATTTCACATCTAGTTTTGGATATCCCAGAAATACTTTCTCAAATATTCAAGTAGGTGCGTGTATAAGTACAATATATATTTGTATATGTGTGCACATGCGTGTGCACACATACAGAAACACACCTATATCACACAAGTCTGTGTTGTGTATATGAGTGGTGGTCTAGAGTCTGGCCATAAGTATTAGCTATCAATAACCTTGGATTTCTAGGGAGCAGGAATGAGCAGGGGGTTGTAATAAGATAGGGGGAATTTCCAGGATATGGGATATTATTCCCTCTATTGATTCTTCTCTCCTGCTTGAATTTTTTTGAAATGTATTTTACTTTTATATTGGTCAAAAGACTGGGACAGAATATATAAAGTTCTAGGCATGTTTTCATTAATATTTAAAGTAAGTACCTAGTTTGAAGGGTTAGCTCGTCTATCTGGAGAATGTAGTTTTTCCAGAATGATTCATGTCTGCGCCAGTTCCGTATGATTGTTTTGTTTTGTAATGAGACGATAATGGAAGACATTGTCAGATGGGACTGCTGTTGAGCTCTTTAGAGGTATGATAAATAGACATATATTGCAAAAGTCTCCTTATAATATGTTTTTCTTTAAGCAGTTGTAAGAATATCTGGGTTTGTGTTAGATGGGCCTGTTATTATTTGGAGAACTACATACTAACAGCAGTTTCCAAGGGTATACTTATGAACAAAAGAATTCACACTGTTCTTTCTTCCATCCTTTAGAAAAGCTCAGGAGGAGAACAAGAAAGTGGTGCTGGCTGGGTGTGTCCCACAGGCCCAGCCTCGCCAGGACTACCTCAAAGGACTGAGTATCATCGGGGTAAGCTTGTACTTGTTGGTAGCACAGAAAATCTCGTAATAGTAACATATAATAGCTCCACATTTTATTTCCTGTGTCTAGGCTATTTATGGCCATCCTAAACATTTCTGCCTCATTGCCGCTGAAGCTGTGTGATGTCTGTGTGACTTTTTCATTTCACCACAGAATCATGTTCTTGGTTTTCTCATTAAGAAAAAGTTGTACAATAGAAAACCATAGTGTGGAATTTATGTCCCTGAAGAACCTGGTCTTTGTCCATTGTCATCTCTCTCCATATTATTATAATTCCCCACCCCACTGAACTTCACCCTCTAGAGCATGGGGGCCCTTTTTGGAATGCCCCACCTCTGTCATTTTATCCTCCAAGCCTCAGCTCTAGCAGGACACGTTATATTGAGCCTTTTCTGACCTGCGTGGTCTTCTGTGACCCTCTGTGTGGTCTCTGTAATCCTGCCTCTGGCCTCCCTCTGCTTATTGTGCAGCTACCTGTCATTTGCTCTTAGAACAGTTTTGCATTTAGGTTTAGTGTCTTGATTTTATATTTACTTATATGATTTTTAAAAATTTATCTCTTTATGCAAATTATTATCTCATGAGAGCAGCTGTCAGTCTTTTAAAACAAAACAAAACCAACTATTTCTCCAGGTTTCTCCATAATGCTTGGCATACAGTAAGCACTCAATAAGTGTTGACCAACTGAGTGAAAGAATCTTCCCTTTGTATTTTTGTCTTTGCCATGCTTCTTTCCCTGCTGGGCAGTCAGCTCCATGTTGTCCAGAGACTGCTCTGTTCTCTCCCTTATTCTTGGGCTGTCACTGTTCACAAATGCTCTTATGTAGTTGATATCCAGTTGATATTTGTTGACCAAATGGTGCCTATTTTGCCCCTCACCATTCCTCCAAAGCTGTGCTCTATAAACCCACCAGAGATGATTTTTTTTTTTTTGGTGGTACTGGGGATTGAACCCAGGGGCACTCTACCTCCAAGCTACACCCCCAGCCCTATTTTTTATTCTCTATTTTGAAACAGGGTCTCACTCAGTTGCGGAGGGCCTCACTAAGTAGCTGAGGCTGGCAGTGAACCTGGATCCTCTGGTCTTAGCCTCCCAAGTACTGGGATTACAAGTGTGCACCACCATGCCTGGCTTAGTGATCTTCTTTAAAACAAGGCCTTATTATTTAAAAACTATATATATATATATATATATATATATATATATACACACATATATATATATACACACACACACATATATATATATATATATATATATAAATATAAATATTGTATGCTCATTGTCAAACTTTGAGCTTTGTGCTGGATCTTTCCTTACTTGATACACTATTGACAGGCTCGTGTGTCCTGTTCTCAGAGTAATGAACTTGTTTTCTCCTGCGGAGCCCTAACCCCACTAGCAAATTTAATAATCTTTGAACAAACATTCTCACTTTAAACAAACAGAACCTGAATGTTTGGTAACTTTAGTTTGTTTTCACCATTTGTCTGTTTACATTTTGATTTCTCTTGGTTTAAGGAATGAAATGAATATGGGACTCCTGAGTTATCTCTTCATGTCAGACTGACTCTCTATAAACATAATCCTGCTGTGGTAGGGAAATAGGAAACGAGTCAGAACTCTGTTTTAGAGATGGAATGTGGTACATGCTTGGAGTTCATCTTCGATTGCATCCCAGGGAATGATGTTACCGGCATGGCAGATTGGCTCTAGTACAGCAAAAGCCTCGTCTCTGGATATTATGGGAACATTTCTGAACTCCATTGTGTGCAGGGAAGAGCTTAACATATGTTAGGTTAGATGGGAGTTAATCAAGATACAGTGCTAGGGCAGAGGCCTGGGATGTAGCTCGGTAGTGGAGTGTTTGATTAGCATCCGCGAGGCCCTGGGTTTGATCCCCAGCACTGGGGAGGGGGGAGGGAAGAAGAAAAAAATATATATAGTGTAAGGGTGCCTGGTGATGCTCATGGAGAAGACAGTATTCATGGTCTTCTTTAACTCAGCTCATGACCTGAGTTAAAGCGGTGACACATTTTTTCCTGTTCAATCTAGCACCCTTCTTTTTTCTGTCACATAGCCCCCACCCCCATTTTATTACCATTAACATCTAAATTTATTTTACTTGGCTCATTTATGATTGGAGAAATAACTGAAGAACACATGTTTTGAAAAGTGACTAGAAAGAAAATTGATATTTCTTTCACTCTGATATAATTTTTTTTTTTTTTTGCGGTACTGGGGATTGAACCCAGGGACGTTCTACCTCCGAGCTACATCCCTGGCCCTATTTTTTTTTACACTTTATTTTGAAACCGGGTCTCATGAAGTTGCGGAGGGCCTCACTAAGTAGCTGAAGCTGGCCGAGAACCCAGATCCTCCGGTCTCAGCCTCCCAAGGACTGGGATTCTAAGCGTGCGCCACCACGCCTGGCCTCACTCTGATATAATTATTATAACCTTGTTTATCCCCTTCAGACTTTTAACCTTTGCACCTTTTACTTGTCATTTTATACTATTTTGTGTTTTCTCTTGTTATATGAGTCTTTAAGCTACTTTCAGTCCTTCATTGATGATCTGTGGAAGGATGTGCTGTAATTTACTTAACTATTTAATTTTTAGATATAAGTATTCTCAAATTTTTAGAAAATACACCAATGCATTAATTACCACAGGGGGCTTTTATTTTAACCTAAAAGTGGTACATTGTGGCAGAGCACAGTGGGGCATGCCGATCATACCAGTACTTGGGAGGCTGGGACAGGAGGATCTCAGGTTGGACAACAGCCTTAGGAACTTAGTGAGAGCCTCAGTAACTTAAGACCCTGTTTCAAAATAAAAAATAAAAAGGGCTGGGGGTGTAGTTTGGAGGCAGAATGCCCCTGGGTTAAATCCCTAGTACCAAAGGAAAAAAAAAAGGTAGTATGTTGTAAAGAATTTTCAAAATCACACTATCATAAATATTTCAGGGTAGTAATTTAATTTTATATTCACCAGCTTCAAGTACTATCAAAGAATGAGATTATTCTTTGTCAACATCATTTCATTGAGCATTTTTTCTGTGGCAGTTATGATATTTTATCCTCACTGAGTTTTATATATTAAAATATGTACACAGAACTGAATAGTTTTTAAAAACAATTTAGATGAAAAAACCCAAATCACCTATAATTGGATATTTATTATAGGCCTATTTCTGATTAGAATAACCAGGCATGGTGGCCCATACGTGTAATCCTAGCTACTTTGGAGACTGAGGCAGGAGGATTGCAACTTTGAGACCAGCCTGGGCAACTTAGTGAAACCCCCATCTCAAAATAAAAAATAAAAAGGGCTGTAGCTCAGTGGTCAAGTTCCCCTGGGCTCAATCCCTAGTACCATAAAAAAAAAAAATAGCTGGGCGTGGTGGCGCACTCTTGTAATCCTAGTACTTGGGAGGCTGAGACAGGAGGATCCGGGTTCATGGCCAGCCTCAGCTACTTAGTGAGGCCCTCTGCAACTTAGTGACACCCTGTTTCAAAATAAAGAAAAAAAATAGGGCTGGGGGTGTAGCTCAGAGGTAGAATGCCCCCGGATTTAATCCCCAGTGCCACACACACACACAAAAAAAAAAGAGAAAAGAAAAAAATAATTGTTAGAATTGTTACAAAATCAGAAATCTTTTGAATGATAACGTGTTACAATAAAATAAAGAAATTAATTGCATTATTTTATACCAAGTAAAAATAGTGTTTAAGTCTGAATAAAATGTTTACATTCAGTAACTTGGGGAACCATTTTGAGCAGGTTGTTTGGAACTGTACTGCAAAATTAGTTTACAGACTGAGTAGAAATATTATTTCCGCAGAAAATTTCTGTGATGGAATTTTAATAGAGATAGAAGGAGAAATAACAGGAACTGCATTCTGGGCTTTTACAAAACTTCTGCCAGGATTTATCTATGTCACTGCGCAATACGAGAGAGCACGTGTCAATTTCATTGACCACGTGATTACAATCGAACGCTGCCGTCAGCGGGGCTCAGTGGATGAGCCAGCTACTTACTGCACACCTGAGTCACAGACACATGATGCCTGCTCATGTTGAAAGTACTCATGAAGTAAGCATTCAAGAAGATAGTTAATAGGTAAACGGTATCATCATGAGATACTAATTTCCATCAATATCAGCCTTTAGAAAGGAATGTCTTAGCCCATTTTCTGTTGCTGTAGCAAAATGCCCTAGACTGGGTAATTCATAAAGAATAGAAGTTTATTTGGCTCACGGTTCTGGAGGCTGGGGTGTCCAGGAGTGTGGTGCTGGCGTCCACTCTGCATCCAGCAAGGGCCTTCCTGCTGCAGCCTACTAATTTATCCACCTTCACAATCTGTTTGCAGCTTGCATATTATAATGGACACTTATTGATCAGCTTCAGAAAGCCAAGATTTTGTTGGTCATTATTTTACATTTACCTTCTGTGCTTGGTGTAGTGTCTGATTCAATAAATATTTGCTGAGTGAATTAATGTTTGTTAACTTTAAGGTGTGCCTTTAATTTTTCTTCTTATTGTTCCCAATTCTATCAGCATTTATTAGAAATTTTTCCTGTCTTTTATGATGCCAACTCTGTTATATGGTTATTTCCTAATTAGTCTATTAATTATCTCTGGTTCCATAGCAAACTATCACAGATGCAGTGGTTTAAAGCAGCACATGTTGCCTTGCGGTTCTAGAGGTCAGAAGTTGGACATGGTTTCCCTGGGCTGGGATTCAGGTGTGATCAGGGCTAAGTTCTCTTCTGGAGGTTCTTGGGGTCAGTCTCATTCCTGGGCCTTTTCAGCTTGTGGAGGCTCCTTGTTTTCCTTGGCTCATGCTATCCTTTCCCATCCTGAAGGCCAGCAAGGCCATGTTTCCCTTACCTTTCTTTTGTCCTCACTTCTCTGTCCACAGATGGGAAAAGGTCTCAGCGTTTGAGATCCATGCGATTAACTTGAGCTCACCTGGATGTTCCAGGTTAATCCCATCATTCACACACTTAATCTTACTCCCATCTGGAACTGTCTTGTTTGCTCTGTAAGGTAACTAACTCTCTTGGTCCATTTTTCTTTTGCTATAGCAAAATACCTTAGGGTGGGACTTGATAAAGAAAAGTTTATTTAGCTTACAGTTTTGGAGGAGGGAAGTCTAGGATTGGCTGATTGCATCAGTTTGGCCTCAAAGAAGGGCCTGATGGTGTATTGCACCACAGGGACAGGAACATGGGCTAAAGTCAAGGGCTGTTTTTGCTCTTTTCATAACCTTTTGCTTCCTAAGAGCTCACTTACTCCACAAGACCAGCATTAATCCCTTTCCAGGGCAGCAGCCCCAGTAATCTAATTACCTTGCAATAGAGCATTCTTCTTACTCTTTGTGGCACCGGGGAGTGAACCCAGGGACAATCTACTGCTGAGCTTCATCCCCAGCCCTTTTTATTTTTTATTTTGAGACAGGGTCTCACTAAGTTGTCCAGGCTGGCCTCGAACCTATGATCCTCTTGCCTCCGCCCCCCAGGTGGCTGGGATGACAGGTATGCACCACCATGTAGTTCCCATTCGTAAACGTTCCATTACTTCTCACATCACGTGAGCCCCTGGGAGAAACACCCAAACGTGTCCGCACCGTCGCGGGAACGACTCCACAGGTTCCGGGGATGAGGCTGAGAAAGTCTTTGTACAGGCCATGTGCTGCCTTCTACTTAGAGTACTGTTGGTACTTTACATCTCTATATGTGTTTCTGTTTTAGTAGTACTCTGTTTAAACAATTTTAGTGTCACCTTTAAAATAATTTTCTACTTCATAGCATGTTACATTACTTAAAATGAGTGCGATATTCTAAAGTTGTAGTGTTTCTCTCTGATTCAATTTACCCTGTTGAATTTGGTTTTTATTGCCAGAAGGATTTATTTATTTTTTGTGGTACTGGGGATGGAACCCAGGGGCATTCTAATTCCAAGCTACACTCCCAGCCCTATTTTATTTTTATTTTGAAACAGGGTCTTGATAGGTTGATGAGAGTCTCACTACTTGCTGAGGCTGTCTTCGAACCTGCAATCCTCCTGTCAGCCTCCCAAGTACTGGGATTACAAGCATGGACCACCATGCCCAGCTCCAGAAGGGTTTTTTTCTTTTTTTTTTTCCCCCAGAACTAGGGATTGAACCCAGGGGCATTCTACCTCCGAGCTACACCCCAGCCCTATTTTTTTATTCTTTATTTTGAAAGAGGGTCTCACTAAGTTGTGGAGGGCTTCACTAAGTGTCTAAGACTGGCCACGAACCTACGATTTTCCTGTCTCAGCCTCCCAAGTACTGGGATTACAAGTGTGTGTCACCACACCTGGCACCAGAAGGGTGTTTGACTCACACCACACCACACCAGCACCACCACAGAATTTTTTTTTTTTTTTTGCCTATTTCAGTTGGATTTAAGAGGCCTGGTACTGATACTCTTTTTACTGACATCCTCCTCCTAGCTTGGCCTCATGTTGCAATTAGCCATTTTGATCTGTAACTCGGAGTTAGTCACTCTTTAGTACCACTTCAGGGAGTAAATATGCTTTACATGTGTGAGGAATGTGCCGTCACATAATCTTGGTTGACAAGGCTAATCCTACCATTGGAAAAGAGTCTTTTTCGATGAGAAGACAAAAGTGAAAATATACAGGGAGATGAGAAAGTTTGGTTAAAATGAAACCACATGTAACATTAAGTGCTCCTTTATGTGGCACATTAGTAAAATTATTGACAGGCTTGTAGGTCAAAGTCTTTCTTCTGGTGGTGTTGACATACTCAGCTTAGAGACCGCTGTAGACTTCCCCAAATTTGAGAGATTTGGAAATTAAGTTCTCTTCCAATACCGTTTAAAATAGGGACTTTCCTTAAAAGCTTGGAACAAAACTTTAGAGAAAAATATATTCTATAGAGAAGTGAATATTGAACCTGTCAGACACTGATTATTGGATGAAACTTCCATTATGGTTAGAGTGAAGTTTTGAATATACAATTAATGGGAAAAATATTTTGTATGTATAGTTCTTAACAAAGATGGACATAAGGTCATTTCCCTCTTTATTTTATTTATTTATAATGTACAACATGATCGCACATACACATGTATTTATTAGAATGATTATAGTGGTCAAGCAAATCAACCTATCAATTTTTTTTTTTTGCAGTATTGGGGATGGAACCCAGGGTGTTCTACCTCTGAGCTACACCCCCAGCCCTGTTTTATTTTTTATTTGAAACAGGGTCTCGCTATGTTGCTCAGAGCCTCACATAGTTGCCGAGGCTAGCTTTGAATTTGCAATCCTCCTGTCTCAGCCTCCCAAGTACTGGGATCACAGGCATGTACCACTAGACCTGGCTCACCCATCACTTTCTGTAATTATTTTTTGTGCATATATGTAGTGAGAGCACCTAAAATCTCTTGTAGCATATTTTCAGTGTAAGATCTATTATTCTTAATTTAATGACAGTCCTTAATGACTTACCTTAGGCCCCTAAACTTATTCTACATGATTGTGAGTTTTTACCCTTGACTAACTTTTCCTTATCTCCTCTCCATCTTTAATAATCCCCGTTCTACTCCATTTCTGTGTATTTGCCTTTTATTTTTAGATTCTACATACAAGTGAGATCATGCAGTATTTTTATTTCCATGTCTGGCTTCCTGCCCTTAGCGTAATGTCTTGCAGGTCCATCCACGTTGTTGCAAATGGCACTATCTCCTTTTTGGAGGCTGGATGACACTCTGTTGTATATATTCACTACAGTTTCTTTACATTGATCTACTGATGGGCACTTCGGTTTTTCTACATCTGGGCTGTCGTGGATAGCGCTGCAATGAACACGAGAGCTCAGATATTTCTGCAGGGTGCTGATTTCACTTCCTTGGACATAAACCCAGAAGTAGAATTGCTGTGTCAATTCTACTTTATGCTCTTTTCCTTATTGGCCACCCCAATTTACCCCCCTCCCCACAGTACACAAGGGTTTCTTCCTCTTCATACCATACCAATACTCATCCTTTCTTGTCTTTTTTTTCTTTTTTTTGCGGTACCAGGGATTGAACCCAGGGGCGTTCTACCTCTACGCTACACCCCTGGCCCTATTTTTTCTTTTAGACTTTATTTTGAAACCTGGTCTCACGAAGTTGCGGAGGGCCTCACTAAGTAGCTGATGCTGGCTGTGAACCCGGATCTTCCAGTCTCAGCCTCCCAAGTACTGAGATGACAAGCGTGTGCCACCACGCCTAGCTCTTTCTTGTCTTCTTGATAGTAGTCATCCTCACAGGTATGAAGTGATATTTCGTAGTGGTTTGGATTTGCATTTCCCTGAAGATAAGAGATACTGAGCCCTTTTCCTATACTTGTTGGCTATTTGTGTATTTTCTTTGGAAAAATGTCTATTTGGATTCACTGCCGGTTTTTTAATAGGGTTGTTTTTCTGCTCTTGAGTTGTGTGAATTCTTTCTAAGTTCTGAATATTAGCCTCTTCCCAGACACATGGTCTGCAATTTCCCCCCCGACCCACTAGGTTGTCTTCTCATTTTGTTTATTTCCATTGCTGTTCCAGAGCTTTTAGCTTGTTGAAATCCCATTTGTTTATTTTTGCTGCTGTTGCTTGAAATTTTGGTGTGATATCCAAGCATTCACTGCCAAGGTCAGTATCAAGTGGCGTTTCCCTATATTTTCTTCTGGGGTTTTTATGATTTCAGGTCTAATGTTGAGGCCGTTAATATCTTTTGAGTGGATTTTTATGTATGATGCAGTATACAGATTTAGTGCAACTTCTATCAAAATTCCAATGGCATTTTTTCACAGAAATAGTAAAACAGTTCTAAAACTTATATGGACTCACAGAAGACCCCAAGTAACTTGCACAATCTTGAGAGAGAAAAACAGTCTTTTAGGCATCATACTTTCATACTTTATTACAAAGTTACAGCAATCAAAATAGTATGGTGCTGGTATAAAAACAGACACATGGGCCAATAAAATAGAGAGTCCAGAAATAAACCTAAGCATATATAGTCAACGTATTTTCATCAAGACCACAAGGAAGACACAATGGGGAAAGAGCAGGCTCTTCCATAACTGTTGCTGGGAAAACCAGATATCCAATGTCAAAGAAGGAAATTTGACCCTTATACCATTTTTTTCCCTTTCAAAGGTCAGTTGAGTTTTCAGGTGGTTTTTCAAGTTTTGGTTTGAAATTTCTTAATTAGAATCAAAATGACACATTGCTTTTTTATTTAGGTACTAATAAAATTAAGAGAGCTAATGAGAAAGTTCCTCTTTGACTGTGTCTATGATGTATTAACCTCTTACTTGAAAGAATTTGAAAGCCAGGCATGGTGGTGCATGCTTGTAATACCAGTACTTGGAGGCTGAGGCAGGAGGATCCTGGTTCCTGGCCAACCTCAGCTACGTAGCGAGGCCCTCTGCAACTTAGTGAGACCCTGTTTCAAAATAAAGAATATATAAAAAAATAGGGCTGGGGGTGTAGCTTGGAGGTAGAATGCCTTGGTCTAAAATCAGTAGATTGTAAAACCCCCCGTGGATTTATGCAAGCATAGAGTTATACCAGATAAGAGGAATATGGATAAACACCAGTCTGCGAATTTCCAGTAAAATTATCCCAAGCAGTCTTAACATCATTCTGTTAAGCTTCCAATGTCTTTCTTTTGCAAGTAGAATAAAATCTGAACTGCAGGGAATGAGTTACAGTGTCTCACGTAATCTTCCTCCCTTGTCTCTCTGGCTTCATTTCCTTCCACTATGTCCTTCCTCTCTTTTTTTTTTTCCCCTTGTGTTACTAGGGATTGAACCCAGGGGCATTCCACCTCTGAGCTACACCCCTAACGCTATTTTATTTTTTGTTTTGAAACAGGGTCTCACTGGGTTGCTGAGAGTCTCTCTATATTGCTGAGGCTGTCCTCGAACCTGCAGTCCTCCTGTCTCAGCCTCCCAAGTACTACTGGGAATACAGGTGTGCGATGCCATGCCTGTCCACTGTGTCCCTCTTGTACTGGCCTTCTTGTGACCCTGTGATCCATGTACATCATTTCTGTCCCTCCTGCTCTGTGGTTCACATCAATGCCTCTGCTGTATGGTCCAGGACTGATGCTACCTGTTCAGATGCTCACCCTCAGCACTGTAGCAAATTTGTCTCCTCTGCCTCTTGTCAGTCCCGTGTTTTGTTTTCTTCGTAGCACCTGTCATGATAGGAAATGAAAATCTTCAGTTATTTTGCTGTTTGTTTCCCTGTTTATAATGCAAGGTCCATGAAGCAAGGACTCTCTGTTTTTCACCACTATATCACCAGTCTGTAGAACAGCATGCACCGCAGAGTTAGTGTTTAATAAATATTTGTCAAATGATTGCGTTCATGCCAGCGGTGATTTGTCGGGGAGAGCTGACGGAAGGGTTGTCCTCTGGGTCTCTCGAAGGGGCAGCTTCTGTGATCATCTAGTAAGATCTCTGTGTTTATAGGCAGAGAGGAGTTTACTTAGTACCTGCCATTCATGGGTTGGAAATAACACTAGTATTTTTTTTTCCTGTGGTACTGGGGATTGAACCCAGGGGCATTCTACCTCTGAGCTACACCCCCAGCCCTACTTTTTATTCTTTTGTTTTGAAACAAGGTCTCACTAAGTTGTGGAGGGCCTCACTAAGTCGCTGAGGCTGACCGCGAACCCTGATCCTCTGTCTCAGCTTCCCAAGTACTAGGATTACAAGTGTGTGCCACCATGCCCCACACACTAGTATCTTTTACCTAGGAACATCATGAGGATTAAAGGTGATAGTGCAGGTGAATTATTAGCGTAGTGCCTGAAACAAATTAATTTTAAGAAATATCAGCTGTCACTATATTATTATAGTCATCAACTTACCTAGCTGCTGGCTGCTTTGGGGATGGGGGTACTTCAGGTGCATGCTAAAGTAGAACCTCTTGCTGGTAGAAAGGTACCAGCTTGTTCTCTGATGGCTCCATATGAGTAGACTTTGTTCCTTGCTAAGTTGGCCAAGCTGTGTTCGAGATGTGCATTAGTTTCCTAGGGCGGCTATAAGAAGTAGCTGCAAACTGGGTGTCAGTTTTAGCCATTTCCAACACCTGCCCTTTGCAATGTTTTCTTGGCCACATAGGACTATTTGAATTTTAATTAAAATTTCATTTCCTCCGTCATAGAATCCACGTCTCAAGTATATAATTACCACATGTGGCTCTCGACAACCATATTGGACAGTCCAACATATAAACATCTCCATCACTGTAGAAAATTCTATGGATAGCACTGCTCTCAACAATTAGGGAATTTTAAATAGCACATTTTATTGGCTTTAGGTGCCATTGTATAGGCTTGTTTCTTCAATACATGTTTAGTTATAAATTTCGAGTAGGTCATAATAGTGGAATAAACTATTTTTATGGACTTCTTTTTAAAATTCTTCAGCAGAATGACTCATTAATGTTATTTATGAATTGTTTATTCACCAACTCCTTTCTTCATTGTTGAGAACATATGGAGTTAGGAATAGAACATACTGCATGCCTTTTTTCTGTATATTTATAACTAAGTGCCTGAAGGAATCAAGATACTGTTTTATTTATTTTATTTGAATTATATGCCAGAGAATAAGCTCTTGTGTATTCAGGGCTACAATTTATAGTATTAATTAAGAGCAGCTTTCCTTTTCTACCAGAATGAGTTCAGTATATTCCTCATTACTGTATGTGAATTTTGAGTTTGTTCTCTTGTGCATGATTATTTTTTCTTCTCCCCTGGCCTCCCACTCCACTCTTTTTCCCCCCTAACCTTTACCTTTCCTGCCCCACCCTTTTCTCCCTTTCTTCTTGGTCTCTTCCCCTACCCCCACGATTTCCTCCATTGTCCTCTTTACCTGAAATGGAAATGGGCACAGTATTTTCTTTTTTTTTTTTTTTGCGGTACTGGGGATTGAA
>PVJS01031684.1:0-23241 GCA_004027185.1 Glis glis | reverse complement strand
AGGTATGTTCCTTCTATTCCGATTTTCTGTAGAGTTCTTAACATGAATGGGTGTTGAATTTTGTCAAATGCTTTTTCCGCATCTATTGAAATGATCATGTGATTTTTGTTTTTAGTTCGGTTTATGTGGTGGATAACATGTATTGTTTTGTGTATGTTGAACCAGCCTTGCTTTCCTGGGATGAAACCAACTTGGTCATCGTGTACAATTTTCTCAATATGGTTTTGAATGCGCGTGGCTAGTATTTTATTTAGAATTTTTGCGTCTATGTTCATTAATGATATTGGTCTGTAATTTTCTTTCCTTGAGGTATCTTTATTTGTCTTTGGTATTAATGTGATGTTGGCCTTGTAAAAAGAGTTTGGAAAAATCCGTCTCTTTCAATTTCACGGAATAGCTTGTGAAGTATTGGTTTTAGTTCGTCTGTGAAGGTTTTGTAAAATTTGGCTGGAAAACCATCTGGACCTGGGCTTTTCTTTGATGGAAGACTTTTTATTGCTGTTTCTATCTCTGTGCTTGTTATTGGTTGATTCAGTTTTTCTGTATCCTCTTGGTTCAATTTAGGTAGGTTGTATATGTCTAGAAATCTTTTGACCTCTTCCATGTTTTCCATTTTATTGGAATATAAGTTTTCAAAGTAGCTTTTTTATGATCCTCTGGATTTCTCCACTATCTGTGGTGATATCCCCTTTTTCATTTCTGATTTTAGTAATTTGCGTTGATTCTCTCCTTCTTTTGGTTAGGTTAGCTAGTGGTTTGTCAATCTTGTTAATCTTCTCAAAGAACCAGCTTTTTGTTTTGTTGATTCTTTGTATTTTTTTTATTTTCTATTTCATTAATTTCTGCTCTGATTTTAGTTATCTCCTGCCTTCTACTGGCTTTGGGCTGCGACTGTTCCAGTTTTTCAAGATTCTTGAGGTGTGTCATTAGGTTATTTATTTGGATGTTTTCTGTTTTTCTTATGTGGGCACTCAATGCTATAAATTTTCCTCTTAACACCGCTTTCAAGGTGTCCCCCTGATTTTGATATGTTGTCTCTATTTTCATTAAATTCCAAGAATTTTTTTTATTTCTCCCCTTATTTCTCTCCTAGTTAGACCCTGTTTCAAAACAAAAAAAAATTTTTAAAAAGGCTGGGGGTGTAGCTTGGAGGTAGAATGCCTCTGGGTTCAATCCCCAGTACCACACACACACACACACACACGCACACACACACACACACACGCACGAATTAGTGCTACAGATTTTTAGGAGAGAAACCCAACTCTGTTTGCAAGGACAGCCTCTGCCAACAATCCTTAAGACCATTTATGAGCATAGAGTAGCTGAAGGAGGAAGCACATGGAAGATGGGGTGTGACACAATCTTGGATGTGCAGTGGTAATGGGGAGGGGAGGGCTATGGCTGAGAACCTCTGTGCCAGGGATTGCGTGAGGATGTAGAAATGCTTATTTAATAGCCATAGCATCTCTGAGATTTTAATGTGCTCTCCTTTTACAGGTAAAGAAACCGAGGCTGAAGAAGATATGATTTATCCTGCTCATGGAACAAAGGCACAGGTAGACTGCAATCCAGATGCACTCTGCCCGTGAATTCAGGCTACCTGAAGCTCTGCCGGGGATGGTGTCTTCATCTGTCACGGAGGTGAGGGAGGCGAGGCAGATGGTCTCCAAGGGCATTTTCCTCGTAAAAGCCAAGCTATTGTTCTCCACATAACAGCCACAAGCTCCTTTCCAAGTCTCAGGAGTGCCTTTCCGTTCTATTAATAGCACGCTCTTCCCTTTGTACTAAATTTATACATTTAGGTTTAGTACAATAAACCAAACATCTCTGTAGCGATTCTTCATGTGATTTGAAAACACCTTAAGATACGTGGATACTGGCACTCCTCACCACTATGGTTACAAACTTTTATGAGAAAAAGAATAAAATGAAAAAAAGGTGACAGTATCAACACTTATAAATTTGGATTCAGTGATTCTATCTGATAAGGGCTTCCTTCCCTCTTGTGTAGAAGTGTGGAGAGAGGCAGTTAGGCTGTGTAGGCAGCTCTGCTCCACAAACTCCTTGGGGACCTAGGATTCTCCCAGGTCAGATCTTGATCATTCCTATGATGCAGTCTTTGTCTTCCCTGTACAAGATATTACTCCAGAAATAACATTTGCATCCCCAGCATTCGGAAAAATTTAAAAACAAGGAGAAATGAGTACATCCCAGCTGTCTGTGAAGAGTCAATATCAGAAATGCCACATCGTATTACGGCTTACATCTCATTGGCAGAATTTAGTCAGAGGGCCATGTGTTCCTGCCACACAGACTGTGAAATGTAGTCTTTATTCTAAGCAGCTATACACACACCTGAAATTCTGAGGCTTTATTATGAAGGAAAAAGTAGATAAGAGATACTGGTAGTAACTAGCAGTTCCCGCCAGTAAGTGGATAAGGAGCAGAGGAATTTGTATGTATGAGGCTATGTGCAAAGAAAAGGATGTATACCTATGCATATAAAATGTTCTCAAAAACATTCAAGAGCCAGGTGTGGTGGTGCATGCTTGTCATCCCAGTACTTGGGAGACTAAGATAGGATTGCAGGTTCAAGGTCAGCCTCAGTAACTTAATGAGACCCTGTTTCAATAAAAAATAGAAATAAAAAGGTCTGAGAGTGTAGCTCAGAGATAGAATTCCCCTGTGTTCAGTAAACAAAAACAAAAACAAAAACAAACAAACAAACCACTCAAGAAACTGACAATAGCTACAAGGTTCTGGAGAGTGTCACTAAGGGATTTAGAGTTCCTTACAACATTTCAATACTGTTTAAATTGTCATGAGTACATATTGTTTTATGATTTGAAAATTAAAATGTGGAAATTATTGAAAAAGTGGATCAAGAAATTAGAAGTATAGATAAATATTAAAGAAACTATTCCTGGGAATATATAGCAGGAAGCTACTAATTATTCTTTTATTTCTTCTGTAATAATTTCTATTTCTAATCACAACACAGCTTCAAAAGTAAAGAAGAAGCTGGGTGTGGTAGCCTACACCTGTAATCTCAGTACTTGGGAGGCTGAGACAGGAGGATTGCAGGTTCGTGGCCAGCCTCAGCAACCTAGTGAGGCCATCTGCAACTAAGTGAGACCCTGTTTCAAAATAAAAAATAAAATAGGGCTAGGGGTGGGGCTCAAAGGTAGAATTCCCCTGGGTTCAATCCCCAGTACCACACCCCCCAAAAGTAAAGAAGAATAAAAAATGGAGCAAAATCAATTCTTGTATTCAATCTAATAGTAGTAAAGGTCCTGGCCAATACAAGAAAAAGAAGCTAAAGAATAAAGGTAGATTGTGATAAAACAAGAGTCATTTGTTATTCACAATTGATATGATTTCTGTACAGTCAAATCCAGAGAATCTACACAAAAATATGAATCAAAGAGTTGAACAAATTTGCTACATAAAAATCAATATAAAAATTCAAGTATATTTCTGTACATTAATACAATTAGAACATATAATTTTAAAGAGATATCATAAAAAACATGAAGTACCGAGATATAAATCTACTAAAGATGTGCAAGGACAGATGGATATAATTATACAACTTCTGTAAAATGTATTTTAAAAGTCAAAAGTAAGAGAAAATTTATTATGCCATGTTGATGTGTCAGAAAATTCAATGTTGTAAAGATGTGAATTCTCCCCTAATTAATTTACAAAGTAACTTAACAAAGATTGCAATAAGCTTTTGTTTTAACTCAGCAGTCAATGTATTAGTTTTTCATCACTATGACCAAAATACCTAACAATAACAACTTAAAGGAGAAAGGTTTTATCTGGGTTCATGGTTTCAGGGGTCTCAGTCCATGGTCAGCAGGCACCATTGCTCTAGGCCTAAAGTATGGCAGAATATCATTTCGGAGGAATGGCAGAGGACATCTGCTCAGCTCTTGACAGCTGGGAAACAGAAATAGAAAAAGCAAGGAAGAGGCCAGGGACAAGATAAAGCCCCCAGGGGCATGCCCCCAATGACCTAATTACTCCAATCATGCCCACCCATTACTCCTCCCAGTAGTCTATTCAAAGCCTTAATCCAACAAATGGATTAATCCATGGAGGTTAGAGACCTCACAATCCAATCACTTCCCAAAGCCCCGCCTCTGGACATGGCTGCATTGGGCACCAAGCCTCCAACACATGAGCTTTTAGGGGACATTCCAGATAAAACCATCACAGTCAAGAATAGTCAAGGTACTCCCCCCAAAGGAGAACAAAGAAGTAACTTGCCTTACCAGCTATATCAATATATATTATAAAGATACAATTGCTAAAACGGTATGATATTGACAAAAAATAGGCAAAGCTTGGCGTGGTGATGCACGCCTGTAATCCTAGTACTTGAGAGGCTGAGACAGGAGGATCTCAAATTTGCCATCAGCCTTAGAAACTTAGTGAGGCCTTCTGCAACTTAGTGAGACCCTGTTTCAAAAGAAAAAAAAATAAAATAGGGCTGGGGGTGTAGCTCAGAGGTAAAGTCCCCTGGGTTCAATCCCCAATACCACACACACACACACACACACACACACACACACACATAAAAAAAATAGGCAAAAGTCTAATAAAATAGAATAGAGAGTCTAGAAACAGAAGCTACACATATGCAGAAACTAGACATATGGCCAAATTTGCAAAACAGACCAGTGGGATTTTCTATTGTGCTGATCCTATACCATATATACTTCCTCATATCACACATCAAAATCAATTCCAGTTCAAGCAAACATTTAAACAACAAAGGTAGAGATTTAAGCATTTCAGAGACAATTTAGGATTATAGTTTTATAAACTTGAAGTAAGGAAAGACTTTCCTTAAGATACAAACAGGCACAAAATCATATAACATATTATTATAAACTTAGTTACTCTAAAATGATGATTTTTTTTCATCAAAAGGTATAATAAAGAAAACTAAAAAGAGGCCAGTATTTGGAGATCTTGCAACATACAGAACTGACAAATAATTAATATTCACACTATAAAAAGAACTTCTACAAATCAATAAGAAAAATACAGATACAATAGAAAAGAGGACCAAAGATTTAGGCACTTCAGAGAAGAAATATATAGCATAACTATGTTATATATCATAAACACGAAGACATGCTTGACCTCATTAGTAATCAGGGAAATCTAAATTAAAACCACATTGAGATACAATCTTACTTCTCTTCTACAATTTAGCATAAAGTCCAATATCATCTAATGTTAGAGAGATGATAGAGCAGCAGAAATTCTAACACTATTAGTGGAGTATTAACTGGTACAACCACACTGGAAGAGTATCTGGCATTATTTAGTAAAGTTGAAATTTTATATGCCTATGACCCAGAAATTCCATTTCTATTTATGCCCTAGAGAAATTCTTGCATCTGTGCTTCTGTGTAGAAAAATATTCACAGCAGCCTTGTAGACAACGGCAAATAAACTGGAAGTGACTTAAATGTCATCAATAGAAGAGTGAATAAATATATTGTGTTATATTCACACAACGGAATATATGCAAAAGTGAAAATAAACTACAGCCACATATATCAACATGGATGAACCCCAAAAGTGTTAAATTTATAAGTATCTTATAGAAGGATGAATGCCTACATACGTCATACTTGGGTAAAAAGTCTAATAATAATTCAAAACATATAAAACAAGTTAATATATCATTTAAAATATAAAGTATATAAAGTATATATGTTTAATAATCATAAGAGAAGAGCAAATCTGCACATGAAAAGATGCTCAACACTATTAGCCATCAGGGAGATGTAAATCAAAACCACAATGAGGTACTACTGCATACCCCGTATGATGGCTATAATCAAAAAGATAGATAATACCAAGTGTTAGTAGGATGTGAAGAAACTGGAATCTTCGTACAGTTCTGGTAGGAACATAAAATGGTGCAGTCACTTTGGAAAACAGCCAGGAAAAGTGGAAAACATTCCCGAAAAAGATGGTTAAATATAGTTACCACGTAACCCAGCAATTCTACTCTTAGGTGTTGGAACACTCCAAGAGAACTTAAAGTATAAATACACACAAAACTTTACATGAGTGTTCATAATAACATTATTTCTAATAGTCAAAAAGTGGAAACGACTTAAATGTCTACCAACATGTGAATGAACAAATAAAAGGTGGAATGTTTACAATGGGATATTCAGCAATAAAAAAGAATGAAATATCGATATAGGATATGACGTGGATGAGCCTCAAAAATATGCTAAGTGAAAAAAACAGACACAAAAGACCACATAGTCTGCGATTACCTTTGTATTAAGTGACCCAAATAGTCACATAGACATAAAATTCATTAGTGATTACCTAGGATGGGGCAGATGGGAAAAAGAGACTGGGGGGGTCACTGCTAATATGGCCATGGCTAGCCAGGTATGGTAGCACATGCTTGTAATCCCAGCACTTGGGAGGCTAAGACAGGAGGATCACAAGTTCGAGGCCAGCCTCAGCAGCTTAGTGAGGCCCTCCGCAACTTAATGAGATCCTGTTTCAAAATAAAATAATAAAATAGGGCTGGGAGTGTGGCTCATAGGTAGAATGCCCCTGGGTTCCATCCCCAGCACCACACACACACACACACACACACACACACACACACACACACACACAAAGTGCACGACTTCTTCTTTTAGGGATGACAAAAATGTCTTAAAATTGTGGAATGATTACACAATTCCCTGACTGTTCTAAAACCCACCAACTTGTGTGCCTCAAATGAGTTCATTGTATGGTATATGAATGATAAGAAATCTGTTACCATAAAAACAGCCAGGTATGGTGGCATATGCCTGTAATCCCAGTACTCAGGAGGCTGAGATAGGAGGATCACTGGTTCAAGGACAGCCTCAGCAACTTATCAAGACTCTCAGCAACCTAGCAAGACCCTGTTTCAAAACAAAAAAAAATAAAAATGGCTGGGGTTGTAGCTCAGAGATAAATGGCCCTAGGTTCAATCCCTAGTACCGCAAAAGAAAAAAAAAATCAAAAGAAGGAAGTGTCAACACAAAATTCAGGATAATCGTTACCTTTGAGAGGGAGAGAAGGGAGTGGAATCAGGGAGGGACCTCTATTCCATAGTAAGATGGTTTTTATTATTCTAGATGATGGCACACACATGAATTATATATCATAATGCTTAATGCCACAGATGTTTAACGTATTTTAATGACCAATAATTATATGAAAATGTTTAGCCTCTAATATTAATAAGACATCAAACCATCAAAGAGTTATGTTAAAACTATGAAATTACTAAGGGTTGGCATTCTCATGGTGAGACACTCTCTTAAACACTGCTGAGGGTTGTGCAATGGTAGAACATTTTGGGGGGACAATTTGTATCATGAGCCTTAAAATCTGCATACTCTTCACCTAGTATTTCCATCTGCAGGAGTGCATTTATATCCCTTGTTCCAGAAGTCTGTGCTGTTTCTAAGACTTGCTTTGGCTAACAGAATGAAGTAGAAGTGATACACTGGGTCTGCCAGGCCTAGGTCTTAAGAGGATTGCCTGGTAGTTTCCATTCTGTCCCTCCTGGAAGCCAGCTACCCAATCATAAAGAAGCCTGGCTACACTGTGATAGGAGGCCATACAGAGAGGCCCTGAGGAGAGACTGCTCCACTATACCACATGGGGCAGAATTTCCCAGCTGAGGCTAGCCAACCCACAGAATAGTGAGAAATAAATTGTTGCTGTTTTAAGCCACTACCTTTGGGGTAGTTTGTAATGCAACAACAGAACTCAAACAATAATCTACAGAAACAATGAGAGCTATGAACAAATGCTTATGTACAAAGCTATTCACAGAAGTATTATTTGCAATAGCCAAAAAAAAAAAAAATAGAATTTGTCTAAATGCTGGGTTGAAATTCTGTTGTTTCTTTGGCTACTCAATATCCATTCCTCCTTTTGTTTTGTAGCAGAATCCAGAATTTCCCTTATGAAAACTCTCTCCTCATGTTCAGTCTCTGTGGTTCCAGTGAGGTTTCCCTAGAGCAGCAGTGGGCATATGACTCAGACCTGGCACCAGATGCCCCGGGGATTGGTTCAGGATGAGCCATGACTCATGCAATGTGGTCACAATCACAGGGAATCCCAGACGTGTGCAGGAACTACAGGGAAGTGTTCTTTCTTTCTTTTGAGACTGTTTTACAGAATGATTGAGATTGAGAGTAGGAATTAAGTGAATAGCTCAGGAGATAGAGGGAAGAGATGAAGAGAACCCTTTCCAGGTGACATTTTTGAGTCTCAACATCAAGCTATACCCTGGACTTTCTGGGCATATGAGTCAAGTCCCTTTTTTATTATTTATTTTTGGCTTAAGCCAGTTGAGTTGGGTTTCTGTTTCCTGCAACCATGAACCAATGCAAGGACTACCTTAGTCAGGGAAAGTTTCTTTGCAAAGGAACAAACATCCAGCCAAACTAACTCCAGAAAAAGTAAAAAAAAGAAGTAAAGAAAGAAAAAGAATCTATGGGCTTCATGAGAACTAGAAAGTTAATAGACTGCGAATCTCTCCATTTTTCATGGTCTCTGTTTTAAATGTGTCTAATCATTTCTTCCTGTTTTTATAGCCAGCTTCTTCTGTTCCCATCACACAGAGCTCATAGTAATAACTTCAGCCCCCAGACTTTATATTACCTTTAAAATGATTTCCAGCTGGGCGTGGTGGTGCACGCTTGTAATCCCAGTACTTAGGGAGGTGGAGACCGGAGGATCCGGGTTCGAGGCCAGCCTCAGCTCGCTCGTGCTCGCGCTCTCTCTCGCTCTCTCTTTCTTTCTCTCTCTCTCTCTCTCTCTTTCTCTCTCTCTCTCTCTCTCTCTCTACCTAGTGAGGCCCTCCGCAACTTCGTGAGACCCGGTTTCAAAATAAAGTATAAAAAATAGGGCCGGGGTATAGTGCGGAGGTAGAACGCCCCTGGGTTCAATCCCCGGTACCGCAAAAAAAAATGATTTCCACACATCTAACTAGCACAGTCTCAGTATCCATGTATTAGTCAGCTTTTCATTACTATAACAAAATACTTGACACAGGAAACTTATGAAGAAGAAGAGGTTTACTGAGTTCAGAGTTTTGGAGGCTCAAGAGCATGGTGCCATATAGAGGAAGAATCATATCTTGAGCCAGGAGTAGAGAAAGAGAGAGAGAGAAAGAAAGAGAGGAGCCAACTCAAGCTTTTATAAAAACCTCTTGTAGAACTCAAGGGGTTGCATAGAACTAGCAAGCACTGCACACAAACTACTTTATGTTCCCAATGACCTCCCACTAGGCCCCACCTCCCAAAGTTTCTATCACTTCCCAAAAGCACCACACTGGGGACCAAGCCTTTAATCACAGTGGGTCCTTGGGGGACCCAAACCATATCCAAACCGTCACAACCCCAAAGTCAAATCCCCAGAGTAAAGATCTGATAGTCCAGCTTTGCCTGAGTGCCTACATGTGGTTCAATCAGCCACGTCCAAAAGCAATGGTCACGAAGTCTCTAGTGGTTGCTTTTTCTGAGGCCCTGAGATAGACAGGTTCTCTAAAGAAAGGTGTGGGCAAGGAGTAAATTATATGAGCCTCTAGAACATCCCAAGACTGAAAAGAAATGAAGAACTAAAGGGTGACATGCTATAGAATATTACGTGGCCACCCAAATCATGTTTTCAAGAAGAGCTTAATATCCTTCCACAAGTGGTGCTCAGATGAATTTCCACATGCAAAAGATTGAACCTTACCTCACACCATACACAAAAATTAACTCAAAATGCATCAGAGAGCTAAATATAAGAGATGAAACTATAAAGCTCTTAGGAGAAAGCATAAGTATAAATCTCCATGACTATAATTATCACCATCATTATTATATAATATTAATAATAATTATTAACAATATTATACAATTGTTATAATTATAAATATTAATTATATTAATATTCAATATAATGATATTAACATATTTATTCTAAATAACAATTATAAATATTGTAATTCTATAATATTAATAGTTATTTATTAATAATATAATACTAGTTGTTGTTGTTATTATTATTATTATTATTATTATTATTATTATTTTGGTACTGGAAATTGAACTCAGGGGTATTCTACCTCCAAGCTAAACCACCAGCCTATTTTCTATTTTTTTATTTTGAAACAGGGCCTCACTACATTGCTGAGGGTCTTGCTAAATTGCTGAGGCTGGCCTCAAACCTGTAATCCTCCTGTCTCAACCTCCCAAGTACTTGGATTACAGGTGTGCACCAACAAAAGGACAAGCAATGGAATAAAAAATAGATTGGCCTTTATAAAAATTAAAAGTGGAAGACTATATTTGGAAATCATATATCTGATAAGGGTTTAATCTACAGAATATATAAAGAACTTCTTGAACTCCATGACAAAAAGAAAAATAACTCAATTTAAAAATGGGCAAAGGACTTGACATTCTTTAAGGAGGTATACAAATGGCAAACACACACACACACACACACACACACACACACACACACACACAAATATCATCAGTGATTAAGGAAATGAGAATCAAAACCACAGAGATATCGCCTCACCAGGATGACTATTATACCAGGATGACTGTTTTTTATTTTTTTTAATGACAATCACAAGTGTTGTTAAAAATGTGAAAAAACTGGAATCCTCACACATCAACAGTAGGAATTTAAAATGGTACGGTTGCTGTAGAAAATAATTGGGCAATTCGTCAACAAGTTAAATACAGAATTACCATATGATCCAGCAATTCTGCTCCTAGGTACATACCAAGAAGAATTGAGAACAGGAGCAGGGAGTAGTGGTGCACACTTGTAATCCCAGTACTTGGGAGGCTAAAACAGGAGGATCGGAGGTTCGCGGCCAGCCTCAACAACTTAGTGAGGCCCTCCACAACTTAGTGAGACCCTGTTTCAAAATAAAGAATAAAATAGTGTTGGGGGTGTAGCTTGGAGGTAGAATGCCCCTGGGTTCAATTCCCAGTACTGCCAAAAAAAAAAAAAAAGAAAGAAAACAGGGACTCCAATGAGTACATGTTCACGGCAGCCCTATTCACAATAGCTAAAAGGTAGAAACATCTCAAAAGTTCAACAAAACAAAATGTGGTATACCTATAAATGGAATATTATCCAGCCTCTTAAGAAATGAAATAATGATACAGACCACAACATAGATGAACCTTGAAATATTATGCCAAGTGAGAGACTCCACTCACAAAAGGCCAGGTAGCGCATGATTCAATGTATATGAAATATCCAGAATAGGCAAATCTGTGGAGACAGAAATCAGATTAGCAGTTGCTGGGGGGAGGGGAAAGGAGAGGGGAGGGGGGTGGGGTAGTAATGAAATTTTATGGGTACAGGGTTTCTGTTAGATGTAATTAAAATGTTTTGGAAATAGTCATGATAGTTGTACAGTGTTCTGAATGTACTAGAAGCCTTTGAGTTACATACTTTAAAATGATAAATTTTATGTTACGCATATTTTACCACAAATTTGTGAATTTGTGTGTGTGTGTGTGTGTGTGTGTGTGTGTGCGCGCGCGCACACGCGCGCGCATGCGCGCGCCATGTTTACTGGAGATTGAACCAAGGAGCATTTTACTTCTGAGCTACACCTCCAGACCTTTTTATTTATTTGTTTTGCGGTATTAGGGATTGAACCCAGGGGGCATTCTACCTCTGAGCTATACCCCCAGCCCTATTTTATTTTTTATTTTGAAACAGGGTCTCACTAAGTTGTGGAGGACCTTGCTAAGTTGCTGAGACTGGCTGCCAACCTGTGATCCTCCTGTCTCAGCCTCCCAAGTACTAGGATTACAAGCGTGCGCCACCATGCCTAGCTTTTATTTTTTGTTTTGAAACAAGGTCTCACTAGGTTGCTGAGAGTCTTGCTATGTTGTTAAGGCTGGCCTTGAACCTACGATCTTCCTGTTACAGTTTCCCAGCCTCCCAAGTATTGGGATTACAGTTGTGAGCTACCACGCCCCACTTATTTTTAGTATCAGAAAAATATGTATGTTTTAATGTAAAAAGCTAAAATTTAAGAATGAATGATTCAATTTTTAATTTTTAGGTGTAAGTATAAAATGTCAGAAATGCAAAACATTAATGGTGAAAATCATTTCTAGGTCATGGGATTTGGGTTATTTGAATTTTCTTCTTTATACCCTTTTATGATTTCCAAATTATCATGACTATATTACCTATTTAATAAAAAATAATCTAAGTAAATTTTAAAAATTAGAGTCATCATTGTAGTCATAGTGCTCAGCAATGCCAGGTGTTTTCTTCCTGAGCACTAAGAAGCAGGTACTTCCCAGACCCCTGCAATTACATGGGGCCATGTGACTAGTTATGGACAATGGACGGTGAGTGAAAGTTGTCTGTGCCATTGTGTTGGTTGTTTATTGTTGTGCTGCAAAGTATCCAAAACAGTGGCTTAAAATAACAATACCATTTAACCCATACATCTACAATTTGGGCAGGGTAGGCTGTAGGACTGTAGACACTTAAACTCTGTTCCATCAAATCTCTTGGCTGGGGTTAGAGTCATATGAAGAGTCTTTCTCTCTCTCTCTCTCTCTCTCTCTCCCCTCTCCCCTCTCCTCTCTCCTCTCTCTTTCTCTCCTCTCCTCTTCTCTCTCCTCTCTCTCTCCCATCTCCTCTTCTTTCTCCTCTCTCTCCTCTCCTCTCCTCTCCTCTCCTCTCCTCTCCTCTCTCCTCTCTCTCTCTCCCCTCTCCTCTTCTCTCTCCTCTCTCTCTCTCCCATCTCCTCTTCTTTCTCCTCTCCTCTCCTCTCCTCTCCTCTCCTCTCCTCTCCTTCTCTCTCTCTCACTCTCTCTTGCTCTCTCTCATAGTTGTTGCTGACTCTATAGGCAGGGACCTCTCAGCTAGAGCTATTAGCTGGAACAACTATGTGCGGCCTCTCAACCTGAGATTTGTGAGAGTTCAAGAGAGCAAGACAAAAGCTGTATCTCCTTCTATGATGTAGCCTTGGAAGTTACATAACATCCATCCAAATTCAGAAGGGGATAAGACCCACAGCTCCTGATTGAAGGAATGTCAAAGTTATAGCACAGATAGAGAATGTAGGATGGGAGCTACTTTTTGGAGAATTTTTAGAAAACAAAATCAGTTACTGGCTGGTTGAGATAGTACAGGTCCTGGGCAACCTTTGATCAACACTCCAGCTCTTTCTTCCCCACTCACTGATCCTAAGAACTACATTTTGAGATGATTAGAACCACAAGGAGGAAATAGACTGGATCGCTAAATCACCAGTTAGAATATGGCACGAAAGCCCTAGAGTGGTGCCAGATGCCCAGCATTTTGGGTAAAAACATTGTTCCAGCCAGGCATGGTGGTGCACACCTGTAATCCCAGTGCTTGGGAGGCTGAGACAGGAGGATCACAGCTGTGAGGCCAGCTTCAGCAACTTGATGAGACCCTGTTTCAAAATAAAAGATAAAATAGGGATGGGGTGTATCTCAGAGAGAGAATGCCCCTGGGTTCAATTCTGAGTGCCACATGTGTGTGCACGCATGTGCGCACACACACATACACACACACACACACACACACACACACACACACATACACACACAGTTCCTTTAGCAAAATACATATTCATAGTCCTCTTTCTACTCATGTAAAGTGGGTAATAAAAGTGGATGCTGATCTACTACTCTATCACTAATGCTTTTACTAACACCTTTACCCTTTCCTGAATTATTTCCATATCATATAAGTATTTGTGCCACAATTTTATTACTTTGAACTATTTTCATGAAAAAGTAAATAAAATACTCCCCAATATATATACTATCTCACACACAAAAAAATGACCACATAAGCTTAAATACAAATCAGGAAAGGAAATATTCTTATAGTTTATGCTGGGTATCATTAATACGGTGGAATATTGAGATGAGCTAAGGAGCTCCAATATTGCTTCTCTATTATTGAAGAAAATTAATTAACCACAAATATGGATATAAATTATTCTTAGAGGCAATCCTGGTAAAATATATGTAATGCTCATTAAGAAAGAAAAGTTCATCTTTCCTTTTAAAGCATATTGTTAGCATATGTGAAAAAAAACCCAAGAGGATATATTTGCTAAAAATAACACAACATTGCAGATGCATTTATAAAACCATGAGTAGTTTATTAAAGGAAATTTGGGGATGCCTGGGAAGTGTCTTTAATATTGGAGCATGATGCTGTAGTAAGAAGGGATGTTGCAGGAGAAAGAACACTGACCCACAATGCTGGGTAGTTGACTAGTCTGAGTCAATATGACATTTCTGCTCCATTTCTCTCCCTAAATGGAGTGAAAGACCATGGAAGATGTGAGATAACCATTGTGTCAAAGCAAAGGACCTGGGAGGAGACAAGTGCCCTCTATACTGTCCAACTTCCACTTGCAAAGATCTAACAACCCAGAGAAAAGAAAAAGACAATTGTAATTGTTAGAACATGACAAATATGCCCAAAGTACATGATATCGATTATGGAAATTGTGAAATGTAAGTCACAGTTCTATTTGTTAGGAGCATAAAAATTACAAATGTCATATGCAAGATGAAAACTAAAGAAGAAAACTCTATGGTAATCACGTCCCATCCATCACCTACCACTACAACCATTTTCATTACACTGTACCTGTGCAAGTGGCCTCCTGGGGCCTCGTGCTGGACACTGGAGTTCAAGGTACAAGATATATGGGCCTAGGAATGTACCCTACTGATTGCATCTGAGCGTTTTCACCTCTGTGAAAATGAGGAAATTGTTTGGAGCCAGTTTGACAAATCTTTTTTTTTTTTCCATACTAGGGATTGAACCTAGGGGCATTCTACCTCCAAGCTACACCCCCAGCCCTATTTTATTTTTTATCTTGAAATAAGGTCTCACTAAGTTCCTGGGACTGACCTTGAGCCTGTGATCCTCCTGTCTCAGCCACCCAAGTACTGGGATTACAGGCGTGCACCACCATACCCGGCTTGGTTAACAAATCTCAGTGGAGCAAATCAAAGGTGAGAGGTAAGCCACAGGGTAAAGCAAATGAGAGTCCCACGGGAGCCAGGACTACAGGAAATTGAGGAAGGTCGTAGGTGGGCCTGGTCTGGAAGAACTCTGAACTGAAGTGCAATCAGCCCCAAAAGTTTCCTTTGCTCTTGAGTCCTTGTGTGGGAGCAATTTCTTATTACATTTGTTCTTAGCCTAGTGTAAGATGATAATGATTAAGGATGCAGAGGCTGGAGAAACCTTTTCCACAGGATTTTTCTAAAAGGTAAACCAAATCTGTATTAAAATGAGCACACAAGGGTGTTGGTGTGAAAATCTATGTGTTTAAAAGTAAGCATGAGTTAAAATGTTGTCTTCCCCACCAAGACATGAATAGACATTTCTCTGAAGAAGTAATACAAACGGCCAATAAGTGCATGCGAAGATGCTCAACATCACTAGACATCGGGGAAATGCAAATCAAATCACAATAAAATAGTACTTCACTTCTACCAGGGTGGCTATTATTTAAAAAACAAAACAACAGAGCCCGGTGTGGAGGCACACACCAGTAATCCCAGTACTTGGGAGGCTGACACAGGAGGATCGCATGTTGGTGGCCAGACTCAGCAAGTTAGTGAGGCCCTCTGTAACTTAGTGAGACCCTGTTTCAAAACAAAAAAAATTAAATAGGGCTGGGGGTGTAGCTCAGAATTAGAATGTTCAATCCCTAGTACACCCCCCCCCAAAAAACAAAAAGTGTTGACAAGGATATGGAGAAATTAGAACACCTGTGCATTGTTGATGGGAATGTTACCTGGTGCAGCAGCCTCAGAAAAGAGTATAGTGGCTCCTCAAAAAATTAAGCATAGAATTACCATATGATGCAGCAATTCTGCTTAGAGGTATATACCTAAAAGAATTAAAAGCAGGAGCTTAAAAATGTGTTTACATCAATGATCATACATCACTATTCACAATAGCCAAAAGGTAGAAACAACTCAAATATCTATCAACCAATGGATAGATAAACAAAATGTGGCATATACATTCAATTGAATATTCAGTTTTTAAAAGGAATGGATTTATGATATATACTCACAGCATGGATGAACCTTGAAAACATTATGGTAAGTGAAATAAGCCAGACACAGAACAAATACTGCATGATTCTACTTACATGAATACCTAGAATAGGCAAATTCATAGAAAGTGGAATAATGGTTACCAGAGGCTCCCAGACATGGGGAGTTATTGTTTAGTTGACATGGAGTTTATGTTGCAGATGAAGAAAAAGGTTTGGAAATGATAGTGGTGATGGTTGCACAACAATGTGCAGGCACTTTACGTCATGCAATTATACACTTAAAAATAGTTAAAATTATACCTTTTATGTTATGTATATTTCACCAAAATAAAATTAAAAAAAAATATCGCTCCTGTACTCCACTTTCATCTTCTTTGTTCTCAATCATATACTTTGCGAGAGCAAGATCCACATGTTTCTTTCTCATCTCTGCATCTGTGACCTCAAAGATGGGTATGACACGTAACAGGCAATCAATTAATATTTTTAATGAAGAATGAATAAAACCAAGAGAAGGGAAGGGAAGGGAATGCACTAGAAGAACTGATGTGGATGGAAATATTGAGAATAAGCATTTTCCATACCTCTAAACTTAATATTGATCTAGGACTCAAACCAAGTCTTCTGAGAATCAGAGGATTTGGCCCTGTGGACTCTGATTCTATCTTCTTTCTTCTCTAGGCCGAGTTTCCCCATCAGAACTGAACTTGTGAGAACAGTATCTGATCATCTTTCAGATCATTAACTCTTTGGAGAACCGTGCTATTAGACCTCATTGAGTGATAGGAACCTACGTATTCAAAAAGAATCCATTGGAACTGCCTAATTCCATCAGTTAGGATTCTTTTAGCTGCACATAACAAAAAAGCCAGATCAAAATGGCTGAAACAGTAACATTCAGCAACATCCTCAGAGTGACCCCAGCTCTTTTTTTGGGCGGTATTGGGGATTGAACCCAGGGGCATTCTACCTCAGGGCTACACCCCCAGTCCTATTTTTTATTCTTTATTTTGAAACAGGGTCTCACTAAGTTGCAGAAGGCCTCACTAAGTAGCTGAGGCTGGCCGTGAACCTCTGATCCTCCTGTCTCAGCCTCCCAAGTACTGGGATTACAAGTGTGCACCACCACGCCCGGCTGACCCCAGCTCTTTCTAACAGTTGTGTATATATATCAATATATATATATCAGTGGGGTCACCAGTTGTTTCCTCGTGGATCTGTCTGAAATGCAATCATCCCTGCAAGGTGGTATAGCCTGAATCAAGAGCATAATTAATTCACTCTTTGGGGAGGGGACTGATAATTCCTGACCATGCAGTTCTTTTTTTCCAGTATCCTTCATCATCAGGTGGAAAAGGCCAGCAATGAGTGCACCAGAGGTCTGCCTTAGAATCGGTTTACTCATCATGAGAGAGCAGCGTTTCTCATCTCATCTTTGGGATAATTTTGTCCCTCCAGAGACATTTGGCAATACCTAGAGATATTTTTGTCACAGCTGGTGTGGAGGTGGAATGGTAGCACTACCATAAGAAAGTGAGAAAGGCCAGCATAGTCCTAAAGATCCTACAATGCATAGGACAGTCCCCTGCATCGACATAGGACAGTATGCACAGAGCATTGCCAATCAGGAAAGACAACCTAAGCTCCACTGTTCGGTTTATATTGGATTTCCATTATTGCTTATATGATTACTTATATGATTGAACTGTCTCTAGGTCCATAAGTCTCAAAGTCCCCACCCTGATCACATGGTTGGTCTCCCCCCCCCCGTGGTGCTGGGGATTGAACCCAGGGGCGTTCTACCTCCAAGCTACACCCCATCCCTATATTATTTTTAATTTAGAAACCGGGTCCCTCTATGTACTGAGAGCCTCACTAAGTTGCTGAGACTGGCTTTGAACCTGCGGTCCTCCTGTCTCAGCCTCCCAAGTACTGTGATCACAGGCATGCGCCACCATGTCCAGTTACATAGTTGGTCTTTATAGCATGGCCAGGCCCCACCCCTAAATCACATGATTGGTGATTCTGGTGTGGCCAGCCTCACTCCAAGATCCAGTGTGGCCAGCTGCCACCCTAATCAAGGACACATCTATCACGTATGACACAGATTACTAAACTGAAAACAAAGATTAGCCCTCTCTTTGGGCAAGACCATATTCTTTACTACACATACCTGTATCTTACAACACATACAAATATCAATTCAAAATAGATCTAAACTTAAGAGCTAAAACTGTGAAAACCTTAGAGCAAAACTTAGGTATTAATTTTCATGACCTTGCATTAGGCAGAGTTTTCTTAGCTATGTCACCAAAAGTGCAAGTGAAACAAAACAAAAATAGATAAGTGGGACTTTACCAAAATTAAAAATGTTTGTGTCTCAAAGAACAACATCAAGAAAGTGAAAAGACATTGCTCGCTTCTGCAGCACATACACTAAAATTTGGAATGACAGAGAGAAGATTAGCATGGCCCCTGCACAAGGATGACATGCAAATTCATGAAGTATTCTATGGATGGATGGATGAATGGAAAGGAGGGAGGGAGAAAGGAAGGAGAGGAAAGACAACCTCCTACAGAATGGGAAGCAATATTTGTACTGGTATATGAAATATATAAAGAATTCTTATTACTAAAAAACAGCAACTAAGACAACCCAATTTTAAAATGGGCAAAGGATTTGAATGGACGTTTCTCCAGGAAAGACATACAGGTGGCCAACAAGTTCATGAAAAAGATTTCAACATCATTAGTCACTACAAAATGTAAATCAAAGCCACAATGAGATGCTACTTCTAGGACGGCTAAAGTGAAACCAAAAGACAGTAGGAAGGAAGGCTGGGCGTGGTGGCGCACACTTGTAATCCCAGTACTTTGGGAGGTGGAGACCAGAGGATCCGGGTTCGCGGCTAGCCTCAGCTCTCGCTCTCTCTCTGTCTCTCCCTGTCTCTCTCTCACTCTCTCTTTCTCTCTCTACTTAGTGAGGCCCTCCGCAACTTCAGGAGACCCGGTTTCAAAATAAAGTATAAAAAATAGGGCCGGGGGTGTAGCGCGGAGGTAGAACACCCCTGGGTTCAATCCCCGGTACTGCAGAAAAAAAAAAAAAGACAGTAGGAAGTGTTGGCAAGAGAGTAACAAGTATTGGTAAGGATGTAAAATAATCAGGACCCTTGGATATTACTAGTAGGAATGTAAAATGGTAGAGATGCTGTGGAAACAGCTTGGCAATTCCTTAAAAAGCTAAACAGAGTTACCATATGAAACAGCAATTCCACCCCCAGGGACATACCTTAGAGATCTGAAGATGTATGTTGAAACAAAGGCCTGTACACATTTGCTGTATATATATGAATAGCCTTCTTCATAATAGCCAAAAAGTGGAATAAATACAAATGTTCATCAACAGATACATAAACAATATATGGTTCTGGAATATTATTCTGTAGTAAAAAAAGAGAAATGAAATACTGATATATACTACAACATGGATGAACTAAAAACCTTTATCCTAAGTAAAAGAAGGCAGACATAAAAGATCACACATCAGATGATCCCATTTATCTGAAATATCAAAAATAAATACATCTATAGAAACAAGAGAGTAGATGAGTATTCACAGGCAGGAAAGAATGGGTAGTGACTGCTAATGCAGCTATGGGGATTCTTTTGGGGCTGGTGAGAATGTTCTGAAATTACATTGGTTGCCCAACTCTGTGAAGATACTAAAAACCACAGAATCATAAACTTTTTTTTGGCAGTATTGGGGATTGAACCCAGGGGCATTCTACCTCCAACCTACACCCCCAGCCCTATTTTTTATTCTTTATTTTGAAACAGGGTCTCACTAAGCCGCGGAGACCTCACTAAGTTGTTGAGGCTGTCCGCGAACCTCCGATCCTCCTGTCTCAGCCTCCCAAGTACAGGGATTACAAGTGTGCGCCACCATGCCCAGCCAGAATCATAAACTTTAAAAAGAAGGATTTCATGACATGTGGATTACATCTCAATAAGACTATTATTTTTAAATGCTCATAATACAATTTTAATTCCACCTTTACTGGTTTCTTAACTACAAGTTAGTATTTGCCTATTGTGAAATACCACACTTTCAGGAGTATATAACTTACAAAATGAATCCAATAGCAATCTCCCAAAAGAATTTGGGGCACATGTCTATAGGGTTACTTCTCTGAATATTAAATTTTCATTAAAATGTATATTTTGAATGCTTTTACAACCTGTTATTTCCCTTAACATATAACAAGGCTACAATCTTGGGTTTGTCAGTAGAACTCTACCTTACTCTGTGTGTGTGTGTGTGTGTGTGTGTGTGTGTGTGTGTGTGTGTGTGTTACTGGTATTGAACCCAGGGCAGTCTACCTCCAAGCTATACCCCTAGTCTTTTTATTTCTTTATTTTGAAACAGGGTCTCACTAAGTTGCTGAGGTTGGTCTTGAACCTCGATCCTTCTGTCTCAGCCTCTCAAGTACTGGGATTATAGGCATGCGCCATCCCACCCAGCTTTTACCTCCTTTTAAAATTCTGTTTAGTATTATACTGTATGATATAAAATAATTTATTTCACTATTTCTCTGTGTATATACATCAAAGTTGTTTCCAGTTTTTCTTTATTAAAAACAATGCTTCAGTGAGCATCCTTCATATGTCATTTTGATAAAAGCTTCCATAGAATCAAAGTCATAGCAAACTGTGTCAATTTTTTCCCAAGTACTGCTGTGGATGCCTATGGTTTTGACCTGCCCACTTAATTTTCTCATCTTCTTCTAACACACCTCATTATTTTGGAGAATTGCCTCTCCCTGGTCCATGCAGTTCTGATGGGGCTGCAAATCAGAGAGCCCTGTTACTCTAGCCACAGTAATCAGTCCAACAGGGGAGCCTGTGGCCCAAACAGAAAAATCAGATCTCTTCTCTGGGACTATACACACAGATCCTGGGAAAGAAGAGCACTTTCCTTGCTTGGGGATATTTCCTGGACACATACAGACCTGGAGTTCTGTAGCCAGACTACTCCTTCCCTACCAACCTCCAGAGACCCACTTAGAGCCAGAAAAACATGTGAGAATGAGACCCCTGCACAGAGAAAAACAGATACGGTAAAAATGAGTTAATGACATTATTAAAGTCACTAGCTCCAAATCTATTGAAGAAACATCCATCCACCCCTTGCTTCCCAGTTATGTGATAAATTCTCTTTTGGAGTTGGGTTTCTTTCTCTAGCAATGGAAAGCCTTACTACTCAACACATTAATCAGCATCATTTTACATCTGATGTCAGAGCCGGGTTTCCAACTGAAGGGTAGATGCAGCAGCTTTCTAGTTGCTGTTAAGAGAAAGGCCCCTGGCGCTCACTTACATGTAGGTGTCAGCACTGTCCACACAGCTCCTGAGCACCTCCTGGCTGTTTAGCTAGACTGGTTCCTTGGTTTCCTAGCAACCAAATCTCCTTCCCCTTCCTCACACACTTGCACCTTTTTCCACATCTCTTTCTCAAGGCTGCCCTTCATGTGTGCATTTGGGAAATAGAAAAGGAGAAGACAAGGAAATACACACAATATAATTTACTCTAAGACCTGAGACTTGAGACCATGTGCCAGAGGCAACTGAACTTAAGGATTCAGAAAATTCACTGGCAGACCAAAAATAGCAAGATATTTTGGTTTGGTGTTAAAATTCTTACTGGTTTCTATCTAATTACATTTGCAAAAATAATAGAACTTGTATTAGTCTGCTTGGGCTACCATATAAAATACTGTAGTCTAGGGGGCTTGAACAACAAAATTTCATGTTTGTTAACAGTTATTTTCTGTTAGTTCTTCTCAGCTAGAAGTCCAAGAGCAGTGGCCTAGCCCGTCTGGTTTCTGGTGAGGCCTCTATTCCTGCTTGCAGATGGTCACCTGCTCAGCGCATCCTCACATGGTCTTTCCTCCACGCATTTTGGTGTGGGGGGTGCTGCACACAGGGACAGATCTCTCTCCTCTTATAAGGCCACTAATTCCATCATGAGGACTCCACCCTGACTACCTCCCCAATTCCCTCTCTCCAAATAAGATCTCATTGAGGATCACATTGGAGATTCACAATGGGGATGTGGATTTTGGAGGGGACACAAACAGCCAGTGTACAATAGTTCCTGAATATTACTAAAATAATGTTCATATTCGTAATTCACATATTTGCAACAGCCATGTGAAAGGACAGATTATATTCATCAATTTTACATAATCAAAAAGTTAAGGGGGGGCTGGGGAGATAGCTCAGTGGTAGAGAATTTGCCTAGCCTGAGGGAAGCCCTTGGCACCACAAAAAGGAGGGAGGAAGAGGAGGAGGAGAAGTTGAAGTCGGTTTTGTCCAGCGTCACACAGTCTGAAGGCCAGGAAAGTGTTTCTCCCACTTGTGGACTAATTTACCTTCTCTCCTGAGCCTGGAGGCTTTTGATAGTTCTGTCAGTCACATGCAAAGCTATATTAGGCACAGCAATGCTCATCTGTGAGGTGTATATGCTACTTTTGTTGTTGTTGTGGTGGTGGTGGTGGCGGTAGTGATGGTGGTAGTTTGCAGCACACAAGGCTCTTTCCTTCTGTCTCAGTTTCAATAGCAAATGATATTGAACTCAGTTAATGAACAGAAATGTAGAAAATGTGGCTACGTAGGGTGCATGGCCACACCAGGAGAGCAGCAGACTGGAATGTTAAAACTGACTGTAATCTCATTCTGTGACACTGATTTCTGTGTCACCTCTGGTCCATCCAGGGCTCACCACAAAGTCCCTGTCATCCTTAACCCCAGACTTTCCCCTCACCCACCACATCAATCCATCTCCAAGAGTCTACTTCCAAAACAGGAGTGGAGTCTATTCCAACTTTCCATCTGCACCATCACCAACTCCTGTGATGGTATCCTGGTTGGGAGTGGAGTCTATCCCATCTCTCCATCTGCGCCATCACCAACTCCTGTGATGGTATCCTGGTTGGGAGTGGAGTCTATCCCATCTCTCCATCTGCGCCATCACCAACTCCTGTGATGGTATCCTGGTTGGGAGTGGAGTCTATCCCATCTCTCCA
>PVJS01031683.1:0-23243 GCA_004027185.1 Glis glis | reverse complement strand
AAAAAAAAAAAAAAAAAAAAAAAAAAAAGGCAGATGCCAGCCAGGCGTGGTGGCGCACGCTTGTAATTCCAGCACTTGGGAGGCTGAGACAGGAAGATCTCACTTTCAAGAACAGCCTTAGCAAGTAGTGAGGCTCTCAGCAACCTAGCTAGACCCTGTTTCCAAATAAAAATAAAATGGGGCAGGGGGTGTAGCTCGGAGGTAGAATGCCCCTGGGTTCAATCCCCAGTGACACAGACACACACACACACACACACACACACACACTAAATAAATAAATAAATAAAAGGCAGATACCAGTATCCAAACACTTCTTCCCCTCACTTCCCAGAGTGGGTTTCCAAGTATTCTTATGTGTTTGAAACTGAGGGGAAAAAATCTAAGCAGAAGGCTGTATCATATTATGTTGAACAGAGAAGTAAGGGGCAGTAGCCCCTTTGACCCGTCTCTAAATCTTGTGGTGCCTGAAATTTCTGTTTCATTCTTTATTTAAAAGAACCCATAGCCGGGTGCGGTGGCCCATGCCTGTAATCCCAGTTACTTGGGAGGTTGAGATAGGAGGATCACAGGTTTGCAGCAAGCCTCAGCAATTTAGTGAAGGCCCTCTGCAACTTAGTGAAGCCAATTCAAAATAAAAATTAATTAGGGCTGGGGGTGTAGCTCAGAGGTAGAATGTGCCTGGGTTCAATCCCCAGTACCAAAAAGAACCTAGCCAGCTGGGCAGGTTTGAGGTCAGCCTCAGTAACTTAGTGAGACCCAGATTCAAAATAAAAACTAAAAAGCACTGGGGGGATATAGCTCCTGGGTTCAATCCCCAGTACCACACACAGAGAAAAAGAACCCAAATTAGGGTTACCTCAGAGAAGAGATTCATTCCCAATTTTGGCAACATCATCATAAACCATCATAAGCCAAAGAAACAAGACAAGACAGAAAACCAGAGGACAGGGCCCTGAATCCCTCTGATTCCCCATTGCTCTGTGATAAGCACCAGACATTCTGGTTGCTAAGCACCCACCGGAATCCCCAAGAGTGAGAGAGCTGCAGGGAACCCGTCAGTGCAAATGGCGCTTTAATATTTAGGTTCCACTGAGCTGCAAGGTGTTGTGTGAGATGGAACAGGGATGCAGGTAGGCAAGGCACCAGGGAAGCTTCAAATAATGAAATCCGCCGGGTGTGGTGGCACACACTTGTAAACCCAGTACCTGCGAGGCTGAGATAGGAGGATCACAGGTTCGCGGCCAGCCTCAGCTACTTAGTGAGGCCCAGTTTCAAAAATAAAGAATAAAAAAAAATAGGGCTGGGGATGTAGCTCATAGGTTCAATCCCCAGGACAGAAAAAAAAAAAAAAAAAGAAAAACAAAACCCAAGACACACACAAAAAAGGGCTGTAAGAAAAAGTCAACCAAATAGCCCTGGAGGTTCAGGGAAGGAAAACCGAAGGTTCTATGGTATGGATCACAGTTTCATGGGGCCTGGGGTGCAGCTAAGTGGTAGAGATAGTGCTGAGTGTGAGTGAGGCCCTGGGTTCCATTCCCTGCTTCAAAAGCAAACAAACAAACCCGCCTTGTTTCATGAAGGAGGATGCACCTGGGCTGGAACAGGATGGATAGGGATTCCAGGTGGAGGAAAACAGATTGAGACTTCAAGGTGTGTGGGCTGAAGGCACAGGTGTGATTTGAGAACAGGAAGTCAGTTTAGCTGGGGCGGAGGGTGCCTGTCACCTTATAGAGAGGACTGGTGTTCAATAAGGAGTTATGGGGTGGAGGGTTCCAACAGGAGAGCGGCCAGGTCAATACACCTTAGGAAATCAGCCTGGAGATAGTCTGAGGAATAAACTGGGAGAGTGGAGAACAGGCAGGCAGTTACAGTAGTTGCCCAAAGGCAGTGGCCAGAGGAATGGGAAAGAGCAAAGAGCCAGCGGTTATCATTAAAAAAACCTTTGCTAGAGCCGGGCGTGGTGGTGCACGCTTGTAATCCTAGTTCACGGCCAGCCTCAGCTACTTAGTGAGGCCCTCCGCAACTTCGTGAGACCTGGTTTCAAAATAAAGTATAAAAAATAGGGCCGGGGGTGTAGCTCGGAGGTAGAATGCCCCTGGGTTCCATCCCCGGTACTGCAAAAAGAAAAAAAGAAACCTTTGCTAGATTTAGGAGCTAAGTAGAAGCTGGGTGTGGTAGGGCATGCCTATAATCCCAGTACTTGGGGGGCTGAGACAAGATTATAAATTTTAGGCCAGCCTGGGCAACCTTGTCTCAAAATAAGAAACAAAAAGGGCTGGGGTGTAGCTCCTGGGTTCAATCACCAGTACCAAAAAAAAAAAAAGAGCGGCTGTCATGAGCAATGTTCTGGTAGCCATTCTAGCAGCTCTGAGGAGGGAGTGTGACATCCATGGTGAGTTTAAATGTTGGCCAGAGCCAGGCGTGGTGGTGCACGTTTGTAGTCCCAGTACTTGGGAGGCTGAGACCAAAGGATCCTGGTTCGCGGCCAGCCTCAGCTACTTAGTGAGGCCCTCTGCAACTTAGTGAGACCTTGTTTCAAAATAAAGAATAAAAAATAGGGCCGGGGTTGTAGCTTGGAGGTAGAATGCCCCTGGGTTCCATCCCTGGCACCACCAAAAAAAAAAAAAAAATGCTGGCCAGAAGCAACTAGCGGGTGGTCCCTGAAGGGTCAAGAGAGATTCAGAGAAGCCGGGCGTGCTGGCGCACGCTTGTAATCCCAGTACTTTGGGAGGTGGAGACCGGAGGATCAGGGTTCGTGGCCAGCCTCAGCTCTCTCTCTCTCCTTGTCTCTCTCTCTCTCTCTCTACTTAGTGAGGCCCTCTGCAACTTCGTGAGATCCGGTTTCAAAATAAAGTATAAAAAAATAGGGCCGGGGGCATAGCGCAGAGGTAGAACGCCCCTGGGGTTCAATCCCCGGTACCGCAAAAAAAAAAAAAAAAAAAAAAAAAGAGAGACACTCAGAAGCTGCAGGGGTAGAGAGAGGGTCTGGAGGCAACTCTGACAGACTAGGAGGTGAACTATGAGATGAGGGTTTGCATAAGTGGATTCTGATTGCACTGAAGTGGATTATTACTTAAATTCAATAGCATTCGCAATAATCACTAACTTCTTAATAATCTAAGAAGAGCCTACTGTGACCAAAATACCTGATAAGAACAACTTCAAGGTGGAGGAAAGATTTATTCTGGCCCACAGTTTCAGCAGTTCGGTCCATGGCTTGCTGCCTCCAAGGCAGAAGTATCATGGCAGAAGGATGTGGTAGAGGAAAGCTGCTCAGCTCAAAGCAGCCTGGAAGGGAAGGAAGGGAAAGAGAGATAGAAAGAGACTGAGGGAGAGAGGAGGAGAGAGAGGGACAGAGAAGGAAGGGGGTCTGGGAAAAGATAAACCCTTCCTGGGCATATCCCCAGTGACCTACTTCCTCCAACCAGGTTCCAACGCCCAGTATCCATCCAGCTATCAACAGATTAATCCATTAAATGGATTAATCCACTGATGAGGCAGAGCCCTCATGATCCAATCATTGCCTAAAATCCCAACTTGCTATGCTTCATCATAAGAGCTTTGGGGGACAGTCTAGATCCAATCCATAACAGTGATTTAAAATTTGGGGGGCTGGGGATGTAGCTCAGTGATAGTCTAGCATGTATGAGGCCCTGGGTTCAATCCCAGGACTGAAAAAATAATTATTTTCCCCTAGAAAATTTCACACTGTTCAACTGCTCAATACAGATTAACATCTCTTCTAAGATCTAAATCATTTTTTTTTTTTTGCAGTACCAGGGATCGAACCCATGGGCATTCTACCTCCGAGCTCCACCCCAGCCCTATTTTTTATTCTTTATTTTGAAACAGGGTCTAACTAAGTTGCGGAGGGCCTCACTAAGTATCTGAGGCTGGCTGCGAACCTGGATCCTCCGGTCTCAGCCTCCCAAGTACTGGGATTACAAGCATGCGCCACTATGCCTGGCTAAGTGTTGCTTTTAAAACCAACTGCCAGCTATGGTACTTATAGGAAGATTTTTCTCTCTCTCTCTTCTTCTTTTTCTTTTTTTGGCGGTATTGGGGATTGAACCCAGTGGCATTCTACCTCAGAGCTATACCCCCAACCCTATTTTTTATTCTTTATTTTGAAACAGGGTCTCACTAAGTTGCAGAGGGCCTCACTAAGTAGCTGAGGCTGGCGGCAAACCCAGATCCTCCAGTCTCAGCCTCCCAAGTGCTGGGATTACAAGGGTGCGCCACGACGCCCGGCCTCCTTTTTTTTTTCTGGCCAAGCCCACTTTCCCTCAGAAGATGAGTGGTTAAAAGTGCCAAAGATAGGGCCCACCGTTTAGGCTAAAGTATCCTGTTACTGGGTCAGAGGGAACTTAAGTGGCTTGTCTGGAAAAAATGCACATGAGGGATTGGTCTCTCAGGATTTTGAGCACCCCTACATTTCATCACCTGTGGGGTCCTTCCGAGACATGTGTTGAAGGGAACCGACTCTGATGTAAAAGTCAGAGGAGCTACCTTCATCAAAACACCACATATTTAGACCTGACACACTTTACCGGCCAATCTTTTGACTCCCTAAGCTTTTGTTATAAATGTGAGCTTTAAACTGTCTCTGAAATTGTCTTGTTTTGTGCTGTAAGCAGGTCTACCTATGCAATTACTGTTGATGGGGGAGCACTTTCAGGATTTTGCCTTAACTAACATACTAATCAACATACTAATCAACATACTAAATCAACATACTAAAGTATGTTGATTTCTTTTCTCCTATATTTGTACTTGATATTTGAAACACAAGTGAGTCTGATTTTGTTTTTTTTTTTGCGGTACCGGGGATTGAACCCAGGGGCGTTCTACCTCCGCGCTACACCCCCGGCCCTATTTTTTATACTTTATTTTGAAACCAGGTCTCACAAAGTTGCGGAGGGCCTCACTAGGGAAAGAGAGAGAGAGAGAGAGAGAGAGAGAGAGAGAGTGAGAGAGAGAGACAGAGAGCTAAGGCTGGCCGCGAACTAGGATCCTCTGGTCTCCACCTCCCAAAGTACTGGGATTACAAGGGTGCGCCACCACACCCGGCTCTGATTTTGTTTTTTAAATGAGTATAGTCAAAAAGAAAAGTTTTTTTTTCTCTTTGTCTGACCTCTTCCCTCTCAACTAAGGAAAAACCTACCCTGCTTATACTGTCTAATTAAAAGGGAACAGCTCCACCTCTAGGGGACAGAAACTGTTTACTTAAAACGTGCTTTGTTTTACAGCAGACCTTGCCAAAAACACATTCATCCTTCCCAGTCAAGGGAAAGAAACGCCAGCTATATATAGTAAATCTCTTACATCTAATTTTGTTTTATCTAGGAAATGTCCTCAAGTTCTCACAAAGAAAGCTTGTGTGCTTGCATATGTGAGGTTATAAGTTTTAAAAGTGCTCAAAGTTACTGGGGGGATCTCAGGGATATTCTCTTTTTAAGGAGCTTTCTGTTTTGTTTGCTTGTTTGCCTTTTTTTATAGGGGTAATAAAGCACCCTGAGTCAAGGACCCGGAGCTGGCTCGGAGGATCCAGTAGGGAATCTCAGGACGCTGAGAACTGCACTTTGGGGTCAAGGATGCTTGAGTCACCAATAATTTGCAGTTGATTGAGCTGCATATCTCCATGGCAGGGACACTGGCCAGAGGTAGATTGACAGTGGGGACAGACAATGATCTGATCCCGAGAGTCTTTTTGTTTTGTCTTGTTCGCTTGTTTCAAAATCCTAGTTTTGTGGTTTTTTGTTTTTTCTTTTTCTTTTTGGAATAACTAAGGAAGTCCTCGAGGTGCAAGCAGATTGACAAGATCATGGGTAATTCTACTTCTATCCCTAAGAACTTACCCCTTGGGTACAATTAAATAATTGGAATTATTTTAAAGTAGAGGACATAAAGAAAGAGAGGCTTATTTTTTTCTGTACTAGAGTCTGGCCTCAATATGAATTAAAGGGTGGAGAGGAGCGAAGGCGTGGTGGCACACGCTTGTAATCCCAGTACTTGGGAGGCGGAGACTGGAGGATCTGGGTTTGCGGCCAGCCTCAGCTACTTAGTGAGGCCCTCTGCAACTTCCTGAGACCCGGTTTCAAAATAAAGGATAAAAAATAGGGCCAGGGGTGTAGCTCGGAGGTAGAACGCCCCTGGGTTCAATCCCCAGTACCACACAAAAAAAAAAAAAAGGGTGGAGAGAGAGGGCCTGAAAATGGGACTTTCAGTTTTAACAGTATAAATCAACTCGATCTATTCTGTAAGCAAGAAGGAAAGTTTACAGAAGTCTTAAATGCTCAAACTTTTATGGCCTTATATCTAAGCCCAAAGTTACATGAGACGTGTAAGATTTTTTATGCACATGCTCCCCTTGAATTAAAAAGGATGAACCAGACCCAATGGAGGATTTATTATTAAGTGCTCCCAATAGGTCTCCTCCGGCGCCTGCAGCTACAACTCCAAGACAGAGAGCTTCCTCAGAGGCTTCTACAGAAAACCCTGAGCAAAGTTCTACAGATTCTTCTGCTCCCCTTTCTCCAACAACTTCCCCCTTCACATCACCTCCTTATCAATCTATCTATCCTTCACTTCCAAAGGAAGCCAGGCCTGCTGGTGTAACTAGGCGAGGCACATCTTATCATCCAACTAATCCTAAGCATTCAAATATGTGTCCGCTTTGGGAGGTGGCAGATGGGGAACGAAATATATTGAGAGTACATGTTCCTTTTTCTATGACTGAATTAGTCCAATGTAAGGAAAAATTGGGTCAATTTTCAGAGGACCCTGATAGATTTATAAATGGGTTTCAAAACCTGGTTGTTATGTTTGATCCAAAGTGGACAGATCTTCATGTAATCCTTTCTACTTGCTGCACCTCTGAAGAAAAGACTCGTATAGGGAGCAGCAAAGGCACATGGTAATGAAATCTATGCTTGAGACTATGGGCAACCTACAGGGGAAGATGCTATCCCTGATCAAAACCCTAACTGGAACTATCAAAGCGAGAGTGAGGACCTTAAAAAACAAAATCATAGCCGGGCGTGGTGGCGCACGCTTGTAATCCCAGTACTTGGGAGGCTGAGACAGGAGGATTCTGGTTTGCAGCCAGCCTCAGCTACTTAGTGAGGCCCTGTGCAACTTAGCGAGACCCTGTTTCAAAATAAAGAATAAAAAATAGGGCTGGGGATGTAGCTCGGAGGTAGAATGCCCCTGGGTTCAATCCCCAGTACCTCAAAAAAAAAAAAAAATTTGGTCACATGTTTAACTGAAGGAAGAAAGGAAGAGATGTATGAATAAGTCAGTTAATTATGATAAGATCAGAGAGATCTTATCATATATAATTATATATATGGGCTCTCGTGTTTTGTTGATAGCCTGGATCATAAGCGCAGACTGTGCATCCGACACTGAGAACAGAGGCTGAGGAAGAGAATGCAGGAAACAAGAAAGGACCTGAGGTGAGACCCTTGGAATTATGAAACTGCATGGCTGAGGTACCTGACACCAAGTGGCTGGGGGAGTAAGGAAGGAGAAGCAGTATCTGGGCCCTGTACTGTTCCAGAATCCAAGAGAAGTTTCCAGAGGTGGGGCAGTGGTCAACTGATCAGAGCTGCTCCAAGGTCCACTGAAGTTGGGACTGCAAAGGATCCCACTGAACTGACAACCAGAAAGTGACCAGTGATCCTGCCAAAGAGGAGCTTCGATAGCAGAGGGGGCCAGGCATGGTGGCATAGGCTTGTAATCCTAGTACTTGGGAGGCTGAGACAGGAGGATCACAGGTTCGAGGCCAGCCTTGGCAACTTAGCGAGACCCTCAGTAACTTAGTGAGACTCTGTTTAAAAAATAAGAAATAAAAAGGGCTGGGGTGTAGCTTGGAGGTAGAATGCCTCTGGGTTCAATCCCTAGCACCAAAAATAAATAAAATAAAATAAAATAAAAAAGTCGAGGGAGGAGGGAGGATGATAAGCCAGGTTTTACTGCACTGGGAAAGGAGCAAGGGTGAGGGCGAGGAGTTGTGAGTGTTGATAATACTGTGTTGTAGAACAAGAGAGAGAAAGGCAGTAATGGGATGGGGAGGGTTAAGTAGGGCTTTTCGCTTTCATTGGTTTGATTTTGTGGTGCTGGGGATTGTATTTATTTTTGAATGATGAGAGAATCTTGAGCAAAGAAATATGTTAAGAACCTGAAATGATAAAATAAGAACAGAGGCAAGTGAAATTTTCCACTACCTTATGCTATGGGCATAACTGAAATGATGTGGCAAAGGTCGGGATTATTGATGAAATGTCAGCAATGAGGCTGTAAATAACAGATGTCTGGGTGCAATCTTGGTAACTCATTCCAGGAAACAGATCGTTGGTAACTATCCTGTCTGAATTCTGGGAACTTATCTCACAGGTAAAGCAAGGGAGTAAGCAGCAATTTGATGTTCACAGTCTTTCAGGCTAAGGATAAAAGGCAGGGGAAGACAAGCAAGCTCACTGTAGGGAGTACTGAAAATTTCTTTTCTTTCTTTTTTTGTGGTACTAGGAATTGAACCCAGGGGCATTCTACCTCCAAGCTACACCCCCAGTCCTATTTTATTTTGAAACATGGCCTCTCTAAGTTGCTGAGGGTCTCGCTGAATTGCTAAGACTGGCCTCAAGCCTGCCATCATCCTGCCTCAGCCTCCTAAGTATGGAGATTACAGCTGGGCGTGGTGCCACACACTTGTAATCCCAGTACTTGGGAGGCAGAGACAGGAGAATCCCAGGTTCAAAGCCAGCCTCTGCAATTTAGTGAGACCTGTTTCAAAATAAAAGTAGGGTGGGGGTGTGTAGCTCAGAGGTAGATGCCCCTGAGTCTCCAGTACCATGAGGGGGTGGGGGGAAGAAAAAGCCAGTGGCTTTTGGGGAAATGTTGCCAGTTAAAATCTGAACTTCAGCCGGGCGTGGTGGCACAGGCCTGTAATCCCAATACTTGGGAGGCTGATACAGGAAGATCACAGGTTCAAGGACAGCCTCAGCAAGTAGTGAGACTTTCATCAACCTAGTGAGACCTTGTTTCAAAATAAAAATAAAATAGGGCTGGGGGTGAAGCTCAGAGGTAGAATGCTTCCAGGTTCAATCCCTAGTAACACACACACACACACACACACACACACACACATCTGAACTTAAGGTAAATCACAAATCATCTTTTTGTATAGTTATGTCCCATAAAAAACTTTGGGATATTGCCATTAAAAATAAGATAAACCGGACTGGTGGTCCATGCCTGTAATCCCAGTACTTGGGAGGCTAAGACAGGAGGATCGCAGGTTCAAGGACAGCTTTAGCAAGTAGTGACACTCTCATCAACTTAGGAGACCCTGTTTAAAAAAAAAAATATATCGGGCTGGGGGTATAGCTCGAAGGTAGAATGCCTCTGGGTTCAATCCCCAGTACCAAAAAAAAAAAAAAAAAAAAAGAAAGCTGGGTGTGGTGGTGCACACTTATAATCCCAGTACTTGGAGGCTGAGACAGGAGGATTGCAGGTTCGAGGACAGCTTCAGCAAGTAGTGACACTCTAATCAACCTAGTGAGACCCTGTTTCAAAATAAAAATAAAAAATCCCTGGGTATACCCTTAGCCCATACGAACTATTGAGGAAAGAGGTAGGCTGTTAAATTGAGCAATCATTCATAACCTATCCCAGTTGAAAAAAAGGTTGAGAAATAATAAACTGCACTGGAAAGGAGTCCAAAGGGGAGTTTGTCTCCACAAATTTACGTGGGTAACATCTAGCATGCTTGTAGACAGCAGGCTGATAATCATCTGATGAAAAAGCACTCAATCAAGTTTTCTCAGGTTCTACTCAATCATTTTTTTTTTTTGAGGTACCAGGGATTGAACCCAGGGGCATTTTACCTCCGAGCTACACCCCCAGCCCTATTTTTTTTTATACTTTATTTTGAAACTGGGTCTCACAAAGTTGCGGAGGGCCTCACTAAGTAGCTGAGGCTGGCCGCGAACCCGGATCCTCCGGTCTCAGCCTCCCAAGTACTGGGATTACAAGCGTGTGCCACCACGCCCGACCTCAATCATTTGAAACTAATTGTGGGATCACAGAGGATCAAGCCAGAAAACCACCCACAAAATAAGAACATGGGCCAAATGCTAAAAACTAGAGCCGGGCTAGATACGTCGTACTGGGCAGATGGAGAACGATAGTGAGGCTGGCGTCCGAGTGGACTGTTAAAGGCACAGACCAGTGCCCAGGAAAACTGTTAGGAGACGGATTCACTCTAGAACTATGTAAAGGCTGATGAGTGAAATGCAAGATGATGAAGATAATCTTGGCTGAATACTTGGGAGATGTAATGACTCATTCCTTAAAAAGAAAGAAATCCAGCCAGGTGTGGTGGCGCATGTTTGAAATCCCAGTACTTGGGAGGATTGCAGGTTCACGGCCAGTCCCAGCAACTTAGTGAGGCCCTCTGCAACTTAGTGAGACCCTGTTTCAAAATAAAGAATAAAAAAAGAGGGCTGGGGGTGTAGCTCAGAGGTAGAATGCCCCTGGGTTCAATCCCCAGTACAAAAAAAAAAAAAAAAAAAAACAACAAAAAAGAAATCCTGGGCTCAGGGAGCAGGAACAAACTAAACACTTCAGCAATACTTAGACCCTCCCTCTTCCCACCAGACCTCAGCTCCCTCCATCACGCCTTCCTGGCTCGGAGTCCTGGAGGCTTGCGGCCCCTGCACTTTGCTGCTGCTTCTGTGAATGCCTCTAGCCCTGGCCTGTTTGACAGTCCCTGCCCTGCCATCTGCTCCTGAAGGATACTGTTGCAGCCCCACCAGAGGCTGAGGGATTAAAAATTCCCAATCGTCACTGTCCTCTTAGCACCCCTACATTCTACAGATTCTTCTTCTGGTGGTCTGATGGGGTAATGAGAGAGGTTTAGGTTCTTCTTTAGCTCAGCTGAGATTGATGAAAACACTCTCTATGCCTTGCATTACTTTGTAGTAATGGGGATCGAACCCAGGGCCTTGTGCATGCCAGGCAAACACTCTTCCACTGAGCCAAGTTTCCGGCCCTTTACGCCTTACGGTATAGACGCAAGGCTTTCCTCTAAAAAACAGTGATTTCCAAAATTAGGGAAGACATTGGGTTAGAAGGAGAAAATGACAGAGAGCAAATTTGCAGTGCAGCTTTGTGACACTTTATTCTCTGTTAGGCAGGAGACAGCTGAGATAGGGTGAGGGGCCAACGGAGCCCCATCCAAGAAAAAGGAACCAAGTACCGCGAGTTGCTTTGGGGATCTTGCAAGAAGTAACTGGCCTCCGTGCTCAGGTGGTAATGTTTTGTACTGGGCAGGGGGATGCCATTCTTGGGGGTGCACATAGGGGTTTGCCCTAAGAATGCTAAGTGACTGGAGATTCCTAGAGGAAGGACTCACCCCCACAGTCCCTCTTAGCCAACCTCTCCCTGTCTTGTTATCAGGAAGCTTGCTCCCATGCCTGTTCTTCAAAGCAAAAGACCAAGAAAACTCCACCCTCCCAGGCTGCCTGATTTAGTCCACTCTTTCTCTTGTGGGGATTTGGAATTGTGATCCAGAGACTCCCACCTAGAGCTTCTCCATAATTACTTGGCCTTAAGATCATCCGGGTGGGAGGCTGAGGCAGGAGGATTGAAGGTTGGTGCCCACTGTGGCAAGACTGTTCTAAAATAAAAAATAAAAAGGGCTTGGGGTGTAGCTTGGGGGTAGAATGCCCTGGGTTTGATCCTCAATACCACCAAAAAAGGAAAAGTCATCCAGAGAGTTTGTAAAAAGAAAGAAGGAAGAAAATTTAAAAAGAAGATTCTTGCCAGGCACCAGGCGCATGCCTGTAATCCTAGTACTTGGGAGGATAAAACAAGAGGATCCTAGGTTTTTTTTTTTTTTTTTTTTTTTTTTTTGTGGTACTGGGAATTGAACCCAGAGGCATTCTACCTACACCCCAGACTGATTTTTTAATTTCTTATTTGGAAATAGGGTCTCACTAGGTTGCTGAGAGTCTCACTAAATTGCTGAGGCTGTCTTTAAACCTGTGATCCTCCTGTCTCAGCCTCCCAAGTACTTGGATTACAGTGTACGCCACCATGCCTGGCTTAGGATCCCAGGTTTGAGGACAGCCTCAGCAACTTAGCAAGACACTCAGCAATTTACCGAGATCGTTTCAAAATAAAAAATAAAAGAAGGGGTGGGGATATAGCTCAGAGGTAGAACGCTCCTGGGTTCAATCCCCAGCATCTTCCTCTCTAAAAATAAACAGATAAACAAACAAATAAATGAATTTAGAGATCAATGAACTTGGTTCCTACCACCCCCTAAAAAGAAGCATGAACTAGTATTTATTAAGCACTACACTTGCTAGTCACTATCCTGGGCACTTAAAGTTCTTGATTCAGTCAGCACAAGAGGCCTATGATGTGGGGACTACTTTGATTTGTAGATACAGTCACGATTTCATTTGCCCAACACTACCTGGCACAGTAAATGAAGTAATGGGAGATACTCAGGCCTTATCCTGGAGACGAAAGAGGTCATGTATAACAGCACTGAATCTCTCTCTCTTTCTGTTTGTTTTTTTAATTTTCTTTTTGTGGTTCTGGGGATTGAACCCAGGGGCAGTCTATCTCAGAGCTACATCCCCAGCCCTATTTTATTTTTTTATTTTGAAACAGTGTCTCCCTAAGTTGCGGAGGGTCTTGCTAACTTGCTGAGGCTGGCTTCGAACCTGTGATCCTCCTGGCTCAGCCTCCCAAGCATTGGGATGACAGGTGTGTGCTACGGCACCCGGCTGGGAGTCTATGTTGGTGTGTTTTCCAAATGCTTACTCGCTTGTCTTCAGGATGAGAAGAGTCCTCTCTGATGAAGGGACTCTCAGTTTTCATTCCGCATGGTGAGTACTGAGAAGCTGCCCAGGGTGGGATAATGACTCCTACCAGGATACTTAGCACTTTCCTTCTTGCTAGAGTATAGGGTCTACGATGCTCTCAAGGGACTGGGAGTAAATCCTAGGGTCCGGAGCCCAGAAAACCTTTACTTGCTGGAATGTTAAGCCACAGCTGTTTCTAAGAAAGTGTCCTTGATTGTTGAGCCTCTTCAGCTGGTGGGGACTAAAACACTATGGGCAGTGTTGGGCACCAGTAGAATGATCACATGAACACCTGAGGCTCCAGCTCTAACTCACCTGTCCAAATCACCTTGTGACTGGAACGTGCTCACTACCTGCCCTCTGCATCGCCCAACCCATTCACGAGCATGACCTGATTATTACCCCTAGGGTGACCCTTAGTTGCCACATACCCCATTACTCATTTTGTGTGTTTGTGTGGTAGTGGGGATTGAACCCAGAGGTGTTCTACCTCTGAGCTACATCCCCAGCCCTATCTTTTATTTTGTTTTTTTTGGGGGGGTATTTATTTATTTATTTATTGTTGTTTTGGAACTGGGATCTAACCCAGAGCATCCTAGTTCTTTTATTTTGAAATAGGGTCTCACTAAGTTGCGGAAGGCCTCACTAAGTTGCTAAGGTTGGCCGCGAACCTGCGATCCTCCTGTCTCAGCCTCCCAAGTACTGGGATTACAAGCATGTGCCACTGTGCCCACTGCCATTTTGTGTGTGTGTGTGTGTGTGTGTGTGTGTGTGAATTTTTTTGTTTTGAAACAGGTCTCACTAGCTTGCTGACAGTCTCACTAAGTTGCTGAGGCTGGACATGAACCTGCGATCCTCTTGCCTCAGCCTTCCAAGTAGCTGGAACTTCAGCCACATGCCCCTATGCCGGCTAGGTCTTTTTAAGATAATTTTTGTGAGAGGGTTCCAAATTCCTTCCTTCCTTCCTTTTTGTTTTGGTACTGGGGATTGAAATTCTACCTCTGAGCTACACCCCATCCCTTTTTATTTTTTATTTGGAAACAGGGTCTTGCTAAGTTGCTGAGGGCCTCACTAAGTTCCTGAGGCTGGCCTTGAGCCTGGGATCCTCTTGTCTCAGCCAAGTACTGGGATTACAGGCATGTGTTACCATGCTCGGCTCAAACTTGGGTCTCTTGCATGTGGATATCTAGCTGTCCCAGCACCATTTGTTTACTCTCTCCCATTGAAATATCTTGGTACTTACTGTTGAAAGTCAGTTAAGAGAGCTGGGCTTGAAATCCCAGTACTTAGGAGGCTGAGACAGGAGGATCGCAGGTTTGAAGCCAGCCTCAGCTACTTAGTGAGGCCCTCTGCAACTTAGTGAGACCCTATTTCCAAATAAAAAAATAAAATTGGCTTGGGAGGCTGAGACCAGAGGATCTGGGTTCGCGGCCAGCCTCAGCTACTTAGGCCCTCCGCAACTTAGTGAGACCTTGTTTCCAAATAAAGAATAAAAAATAGCGCTGGGGGTGTAGTTTGGAGGTAGAATGCCCCTGGGTTCAATCCCTGGTACTGCAAAATAAATAAATAAATAAAAATAAAAAAACAAAGAAAAATAAAATTGGGCTGAGTGTGTAGCTTAGAGGTAGAATGCCCCTGGGTTCTATCCCCAGCACCACATACAAAAAGAAAAAAAGAGTATACGGGAGCCAGCTGTGGTGGCACACGCTTGTAATCCCAGTACTTGGGAGGCTGAGACAGGAGGATAGCAGGTTTGTGGCCAGCCTCAGTAACTTTGTGAGGCCTTCTGCAACTTAGACCCTGTTTCAAAATAAAGAATAAAGGCTGGGCATGGTGGTACACGCTTGTAATCCCAGTACTTTGGGAGGCAGAGACCGGAGGATCCAGGTTCGACGCCAGCCTCAGTGCTCTCTCTCTCTCTCTCTCCTGGTCTCTCTCTCTCTCTCTACCTAGTGAGGCCCTCCGCAACTTAGTGAGACCTGGTTTCAAAATAAAGTATAAAAAATAGGGCCGGGCGTGGTGGCGCACGCTTGTAATCCCAGTACTTTGGGAGGCGGAGACCGGAGGATCCGGGTTCGTGGCCAGCCTCAGCTCTCGCTCTGTCTTTCTCTCTCTCTTTCTCTCTCCCTGTCTCTCTCTCTCTCTCTCTTTCTCTCTCTCTCCTTAGTGAGACCCTCTGCAACCTCGTGAGACCCGGTTTCAAAATAAAGCATAAAAAATAGGGCCAGGGGCGTAGCGCGGAGGTAGAACGCCTCTGCGTTCAATCCCCGGTACCGCAAAAAAAAAAAAAAAAAAGAATAAATTAGAATGGGACGGAGGTAACTCAGAGGTAGAATGACCCTGGGTTCAATTCTCAGTACCATACATACACAAAAAAAAATAAATAAAAATAAAAAGCAGAAAAGAATAAAGCCTATCAATCCTTCCCCTACAGACACTAGCTGGTTAAATTGTGTCTCCTTCTTGAAGAAGCTAGTTCTATATAACCATGACAGTCTGACCAAACTAACAGATGTAGCAACGTGCTGCCTTCGGTTGCAACACATAGGCAGCTGCAATTTTTCCCATCCCAAGGGCTCTCCAGCATCCCACAAAGGACTAAGAATTACTTCTTGGAACTTGGTGTTATGGGGAAATAATCATAAAACTGACCCAATAACCTTCCTTCTGGACACTCACACGACTTGTCTATAATTATTTGTTGCATTTTAGAGAATTACTCGCCTCACATACAAAGTGTTTGGTTCCCAGTACAAACTTTGAACCCAGGGATTCATAAGGATTGAACCCAGGGGCATTCTACCTTTGAGTCAAGAGTTAGCTGGCTAAATTAATTCTGGTTAATAAAGAAAGGTCTGAGTTTTTGAATGATTGAACCCAGGGGCATTCTACCTCTGAGGCCAGAGTTAGCTGGCTAAAACATTCTAGTTAATAAAGAAAGCTCTTAGCGGGCATGGTGGTGCACACTTGTAATCCCAGTACTTGGGAGGCAGAGACAGGAGGATCACAGGTTCGAGGCCAGCCTCAGCTACTTAGTGAGGCCCTCCGCAACTTCGTGAGACCCGGTTTCAAAATAAAGGATAAAAAATAGGGCTGGAGGTATAGCTCAGAGGTAGAATGCCCCTGAGTTCAATCTATAGACTGAAAGGTTTACCATGTCCTCAGAAAAACTAATTTAGAACAATCAACACCAAAATATAACAGTGAGTTGGGCGTGGTGGCACATGCCTGTAATCCCAGTACTTAGGGGGCTGAGATAGGAGGATCGAAGGTTCAAAGCCAATCTCAGCAATTTAGTGAGACCCTGTTTACAAAAAACAAAACAGGACTGGGGGTATAGCTCGGAGGTAGAAAACCCCTGGGTCCCATCCCTAATACCACAAAAAACAAAAAGCAAACAAAAAACACAGCCCAGCGTGGTGGTGCATGCCTGTGATCCTAGTGTTTGGGAGGCTGAGACAGGAGGATCGCAGGTTAGAGGCCAGCCTCAGCAATTTAGTGAGACCCTGTTTCAAAATACAAGAATAAAATGGGGCTGGGAGTGTATCTCAGAGGCAGAATGCCCCTGGATTCCATTCCCAGTACCACACAAAAAATGTACCCACACACACAAAAAAAATTAAAGTTAAAAAATAAGAAAATAAGGCCAGGTGTGGTGGCGCACCCTTGTAATCCCAGTACTTGGGAGGCGGAGACCGGATGATCTGGGTTTGCGGCCAGCCTCAGCTACTTAGTGAGGACCTGGTTTCAAAATAAAGGATAAAAAATAGGGCTGGAGGTATAGCTTGGAGGTAGAATGCCCCTGAGTTCAATCCCCGGTACTGCAAAAAAAATAAAAAAATAAAAAAAATAAATAAAAAAGAATGGGCGTGGTGGCACACACCTGTAATCCCAGTACTTGGGAGGCTGAGACAGAAGGATCATAGGTTCGAAGCCAGCCTCAGCAATTCAGTGAGGTTTGCATCAACTTAGCGAGACCCCGTTTCCAAATAAAAATAAAATAGGGCTGGAGGTGTAGCTCGGAGGTAGAATGCCTCTGGGTTCAATCCCCAGCACCACAAAAAATATAAATAAAAATATATTAAAAAAGCCGGGCGTGGTGGCGCACGCTTGTAATCCCAGTACTTGGGAGGCTGAGACTGAAGGATCAGGGTTCGCGGACAGCCTCAGCTACTTAGTGAGGACCTCCGCAACTTTGTGAGACCTGGTTTCAAAATAAAGGATAAAAATAGGGCCGGGGGTGTAGCTCGGAGGTAGAATGCCCCTGGGTTCAATCCTGGTACCGCAGGAAAAAAAAAATATATATATATATTAAAAAAATAGGGCAGGGCGTGTAGTTCAGAGGTAGAACACCCCAGGGTTCCACCCCCAATACCACCAAAAAAAAAAAAAAAAAGTAATATGGACATGGTGGTGCACACCTATAATCCCGGTACTTGGGAGGGGAAGCTGAGACAGGAGGATCACTGGTTCTGGACCAGCCTCAGCAACTTAGTGAGACTCTCAGCAACCTAGAGATACCCTGTTTCAAAACAAAAAATAATAAGGGCTGGGATGTGGCTTAGAGGTAGAATGCCCTTGAGCTCAATACCCAGTACCACAAAGAAAAAAAAGTAAAAGCTGAAAAAGGCACATTTAGTAATAATGAATCCAATAACTTTTTGTTGTATAACTAAGATGCATTAGTTGCTCATTATCAACACTACAGAAAATACAGAAAAGTGTGAGGAAAGTATATATCCAGGGTTATTAAATATGCATAGAAAAATTTGGATTGTGGTTCTGGACCATGGCTATACAATTAATTGCCTACTAGAGACATTTAGGTTGCTAGCAACTTCTTGCTATTATATTTAGTGCTACAACGAATGTCACAATATATAAAGTCACCTTGAATTCTATTTTTATGATACTTGCAAATCTTTTCCAAACAACCTTTTCCAACTGTAGTGTGAGACACAAACACATGCTTTGTTAAGGCCAACCCTCTCTGGTCTTACTTTACTTCTTTTGCACAGACGCCCCCAGACATGTTACTTGAAGGCCCGCCTCTCTTTGGTTCCCAGAATCATCTGGCTTTAAAGTAGTTGGAAGCAGCTTTCGGTTTTCACATAACAGCTCCCTATCAGCTAGGTCTACTTTGGTGTCATTCCCTGGTTTCTTTTCTAGGAAACATTCTTGTCCTTTGCGTCTTTTGGGAGCACTGGCGCCCAGCCTCGTTCATGCTAACGGGGACTTGAACTATGCATTTGAGCCTCTGCCCAGTCTCTTCTTGTGTATTTGGAGGAAAGGACTGCGGAGGTTTTCTTTTAATTCCTTACAGTGAGGAGGTTTGGTCAGATCCATTTTGGCAACAAGTATATGGTCTTTGTGGGTTTCTACTGTAGGAGGAAATCTCTTACTGGGTCTTAAGAAGAGAGAGGGTTTAGCTGAGCATGATGGCACACACCTGTAATCCCACTACTTGGGAGGCTGAGACAGGAGGATAGAAGGTTTGAGGACAGCCACAGCAACTTAGTGAGACCCTCAGAAACTTAGCGAGATCCTGTTAAAAAAAAAAAAATAGCCGGGTGTGGTGGCGCATGCTTGTAATCCCAGTACTTGGGAGGCTGAGACCGGAGGATTCGGGTTCACGGCCAGCCTCAGCTACTTAGTGAGGCCCTCTGCAACTTAGTGAGACCCTGTTTCAAAATAAAGAATAAAAAATAGGGCTGGGGGTGTAGCTCGGAGGTAGAATGCCCCTGGGTTCAATCCCAGTACTGCAAAAATAAATAAATAAATAAATAAATAAATAAATAAATAATAAACAAAAGCTGGGCAGGTGGCACACGCCTGTAATCCCAGTACTTGGGAGGCTGAGCCAGGAAGATCAAAGGTTTGAGGATGGCCTGAGCAAGTAGTGAGACTTTCAGCAACCTAGCGAGACCCTGTTATAAAATAAAAATAAAATAGAGCTGTGGGTGTAGCTCAGAGGTAGAATGCCCCTGAGTTCAACACCCAGTTAATTAAAAAAATTTAAAAGGGGGTAAGTCAGAGGTAGAATACTCCTGGGTTAAATCCTCAGTACTAAAAAAAAAAAGCCCTCCTCAACTTCGTGAGACCCGGTTTCAAAATAAAGTATAAAAAAATAGGGCCGGGGGTGTAGCGCGGAGGTAGAACGCCCCTGGGTTCAATCCCTGGTACCGCAAAAAAAAAAAAAAAAAAAAAAAAAAAAAAAGCGGGAGGGGGCTTAACTACTACCGTGATCCCAACAGTGCCACGCTGCTTTATGACTTCTTTCTCTGTATGATCTGCATGGATTTATTGGAAAACACAAGACTTCCAGGAATTACTACCAACCCGGTCTCATTTATGCTTCCTAGTAGGCACTGGATTCCATTTCCTTGTTCAGCTAAAAGTCTCGGGCTTTTTAAAAATTTTTTTTTGTGTGGTACTGGGGATTGAACCCAGAGGCATTCTACCTCCGAGCTACACCCCAGCCCTATTTTTCATTCTTTATTTGGAAACAGGGTCTCTCACTAATTTGCAGAGGGCCTCACTAAGTAGCTGAGGCTGGTTGCAAACCTGTGATCCTCCTGTCTCAGCCTCCCAGGTACTGGGATTATAAGCGTGCACCACCACTCCTGGCTGTTGTTTCTTATGTTGAAACAGGGTCTTTCTTTTTTTTTTTGCGGTACCAGGGATTGAACGCAGGGGCGTTCTACCTCTGCGCTACGCCCCCGGCCCTATTTTTTTATTCTTTATTTTGAAACCGGGTCTCACGAAGTTGGGGAGGGCCTCACTAACTAGAGAGAGAGAGAGAGACAGGGAGAGAGAGAGAGAGAGAGAGAACGCGCGCGCGTGCGCAAGCTGAGGCTGGCCGCGAACCCGGATCCTCCGGTCTCCGCCTCCCAAAGTACTGGGATTACAAGCGTGCGCCACCACGCCCGGCGAAACAGGGTCTTTCTAAGCTGCCAAGGCTAGTCTCAAACCTGCAATCCTCCTGTCTCAGGCTCCCAAATACTGGGATTACAAGCATGTGCCACCATGCCTACCTAAAATTGAAGATTTTTTTTTTGAGGTACCGGGGATTGAACCCAGGGGCGTTCTACCTCCAAGCTACACCCCTGGCCCTATTTTTTATTCTTTATTTTGAAACTGGGTCTCACAAAGTTGCCGGGGGCCTCACTAAATAGCTGAGGCTGGCTGCGAACCCGGATCCTCCGGTCTCTGCCTCCCAAGTACTGGGATTACAAGCGTGTGCCACCACGCCCGGCCTTAAAATTGAATATTTTTAAATGCTTCTGAAACCTTAGAACAATGTTGTCCAATCTACAGAATGGCAAAATAAGGAGATGTAGAAAAATGCTTCCAAACCAAAGTTTTCATCTTTCCAGAAGGCTAAAAATATGCAACTCAAGGATTCAGAGTTTAGCCAGATGTGGTGGCGCATGTCTGTAATCCCAGTACTTGGAGGTTGAGACAGGAGGATTGCAAGTTCAAGGGCAGCCTCACCAACTTAGTGAGACCCTGTTTCAAAATAAAAATAAAATAGGGCTGGTGGTGTAGCTCAGAGGTAGAATGCCTCTGGGGTTCAATCCCCAGTACCACACACACACACACACACACACACACACACACACACAATTAGATTTTAGACAAAGTGAAAACAGTTTCACTCAGGTCTCAGAAATCAGTTTGCCAATCTCCATTTCTTGGTAAACAAAGAAAAAGATGAGGAAAGGGGGTTGGATTAAATAGGTATTATGGAGCTGGGCGTGGTGGCCCACGCTTGTAATCCCAGTACTTGGGAGGCTGAGACTGGAGGATCCGGGTTCGCGGCTAGCCTCAGCTACTTAGTGAGGCCTCCGCAACTTAGTGAGACCCTGTTTCAAAATAAAGAATAAAAAATAGGGCTGGGGGTGTAGCTCGGAGGTAGAATGCCCCTGGGTTCAATCCTCAGTACTGCAAAAAAAAAAAATAGGTATTATGGGAGTTCTTAGAGCCCACATATTTATATGCTGGCCATTAGGAAGAGAGTGATGGTATAACTGAGTCATTCACTTGTATTATGTGCCAAGGTAAGTTTTTTTTTTTCCAGTACAGGGGATTGAACCCAGGGACATTCTACCTCTGAGTTATAACCCCAGCCCTATTTTTTTTTTTTTTTTTTTTTTTGCGGTACCAGGGATTGAACCCAGGGGCATTCTACCTCCGAGCTACACCCTCAGCCCTATTTTTTATTCTTTATTTTTGAAACAGGGTCTCACTAAGTTATGGAGGGCCTCACTAAATAGCTGAGGCTGGCCGCGAACCTGGATCCTCCAGTCTCAGCCTCTCAAGTACTGGGGTTACAAGTGTTGTGCCACCATGCCCAGCCCAAGGTAAGTTTGGGTTTTGACCTAGATTAGGAAAGTCATGTGGTTTATGACCTAGATTAGGAAAGTCATGTGGATGTGGGAATATAATGGGATATTGACAATGTAACCAAAGTGCCAAAGGATTTCTGGGTGAATCAAGGATGGTGTCTCGGAGTGTACAGTACTTCTTGAGTTGAGGTTTGAAGGCTGAACAAAATTTTGCTGGAAGGACAAGGTGAGGGGGTGGGGAAGCACACTGGAGGGAGGGACCAGCACACACAAAGGTGTGGATGTGTAAGAAAGCACGGCATGTCGCACGGCATGTCTGAGGGACAGTTTCAGTACGAGACTGGGAGTTTCCGAGGAGAGGCACAGATGGGAGAGTCGGCAGCCCTGACTGTTTCTGTTGTGGAAATAGAGGGGACCTGTTGTATAAGAAGGGGCCTCAAGATGCAGCTGAGTGGGAAGGCAGGAATTAGATCACAAATTCTAAGCCAGGCATGGTGGCGCTCGCCTATAATCCCAGTACTTGGGAGGCTGAGACAGGAGGATCTCAGGTTCCAGGCCAGCCTTAGCAACTTAGACCCTGCTTCAAAATAAAAACTAAAAAGGGTTGGGGGTGTAGCTCAGAGGTACAACACCCTTGGATTTAATTCCAGTACCACTACTACCCCACCAACAAAATTATCTGTGCATACAAAAATGTGGTTTTGTTTTGTTTTGAAATACAAATGAAATAATTGTACAGATTCTTCCTAAAGTGCTTCCTAAGACGCACAGAAGTAACAAATGAATACTAAATCCGAGGTTGTATTTTACGACACCGTACACTTTCCAAGTATCCTGGCAGGGCTTCCTAAGCTTCCTTCTTGGCCTGATCTTCAGCTTATGCACAATGGGCAGCAATGCACAAATGTAGCCCCGGGGTCTGTCATGCCAATACCTATTTCCATCTCCTATACCTTAAGCTGTGTTCCTCGGTCTTCAATATCTAGCACAGGATCTTGCCCATACCATGCGTTTTAATAGGTATCTGTTAACATCAGTGGAACATATATTTTAATACTGTATGACTCATTAGATGAGCAGAAACTATCTGTTAAGGGACTGGGTAAAGTTACCAACCCTAACCATTTAGGTGTGTGATGACTAATATTATGCCTTTTCTTGAGAGCTGGATTTTTTCCCATAGGGGTTTATTTGGGTGAGCTCTTCTGGTTAAATGTTTTCCTGAAATCAAGCATTGAAGTTCAGAGCAATAAGAAGAAAGAGCCAACCATGCACAGTGTCGATGAAATGTACTCTTAAGCCCACGATGGTCCTTCAAAAAACGGTAACAAAGTGGTGACCTACTTTCCTGCAGAAAGTCTGGTAACAATTCCCTGGCTCCTTTTCTGGTTGTTTTTTTGTTTGTTTTTGGTACTGGGGATTGAACCCAGGGGCATTCTACCACTGAGCTACACCACCAGCCCTATTTATTTATTTTGTGGTACTGGGGATTGAACCCAGGGGCATTCTACCTCTGAGTTACACCCCCGGCCCTATTTTTTTACTGGGGATTGAACCCAGGGGCATTGTACCTCTGAGTTACACACTTAGCTCTTTTTTTTCTTTTTTGCGGTACCGGGGATTGAACGCAGGGGCGTTCTACCTCCACGCTACACCCCCAGCCCTATATTTTATACTTTATTTTGAAACCGGGTCTCACGAAGTTGCGGAGGGCCTCACTAGGTAGGTAGAGAGAGAGAGAGAGAGAGCTGAGGTTGGCTGCGAACCCGGATCCTCCGGTCTCCGCCTCTCAAAGTACTGGGATTACAAGCGTGCGCCACCACGCCCAGCCACTTAGCTCCTTTTTAATTTTAATTTTAATTTTAATTAATTTATTTTTTTTTGTGGTACCGGGGATTGAACCCAGAGGCATTCTACCTCCGAACTACACCCCCGCCCTATTTTTTATACTTTATTTTGAAACCGGGTCTCACGAAGTTGCGGAGGGCCTCACTAAGTAGAGAGAGAGAGAGAGAGA
>PVJS01031682.1:0-17807 GCA_004027185.1 Glis glis | reverse complement strand
TAGGGATTGAACCCAGGGGCATTCTACCTCCGAGCTATACCCCCAGCCCTATTTTTTATTCTTTATTTTGAAACAGGGTCTCACTAAGTTGCGGAGGGCCTCGCTAAGTAGCTGAGGCTGGCCTCGAACCCAGATCCTCCTGTCTCAGCCTCCCAAGTATTGGGATTACAAGTGTGCGCCACCAGGCCCGGTTTTATGTCTCCTTTCTACTTATTTCTTTTATTTCTTCTATAGAACCTCACACACCAGGACCAGGACCAGGAGCTCAAAGGAGAGAGAGAGAGAGAGAGAGAGAGAGAGCGAGCGAGCGAGCAGCAGACAGACACTGAAGTTGAATTTTGGGAACAGAAGTACCAGTACCATAAAGTTAAAGAAAAATAGGTGATTAACTGAATTTATGTCCTGTTCTTCTGGCCTCTCTTAAAAATATTTCTCAAATGGACATGATTCAAGGAATTTGTTTTTGCTTTCTGGCTTCGCTTTGAATAGAAAAATAGGATTTTCGAGGCTGAGACAAGGAGGATCGCAGGTTTGAAAAACAGGATTTTTTTTTTTTTAACTATACCTGAGGCACTTTGCAGATATTCGGAATCCTCAAAGATTAGGTTTTAGAGACCTGTGTGGGGGTTCATGCTTGTAATCCCAGTACTTGAGAGGCTGAAACAGGAGGATCACAGGTTCAAGGACAGCCTTAGCAACTTAGCAAGACCCTCAACAACTCAGTGAGACCTTGTTCCAAAATAAACTGTAAGATCGTGTTTCAAATTTTTATTTTTGGTGCTGGGGATTGAACCCAGGGGCATTCTACCTCTGAGCTATACCTCTAGCCCTATTTTTTTATTCTTTATTTTGAAACAGGGTCTCGCTAAGTTGCGGAGGGCCTCACTAAGTAGCTGAGCTTGGCCTCGAACCTGTGATCCTCCTATCTCAGCCTCCCAAGTACTGGGATTACAAGCGTGCGCCACCACGCCTGGCTCCAGTTCTAAATTTTAAATAAATAAAATAGGGCCAGAACACCCCTGGGTTCATTCTCCAGTACCACACACACACACACACACACACACACACACACACACAAATGATCAGGGTTTGGAGTTCAAATCAATAGTCTCAAAACAATTTTATTATTTGGAAGAAAGCAAAATACCACTTATACCAAAATGACAAGTTTATAGGGGAATTACTAGTAATTTATTAATAGAAAGGCTTTTTTTCCTCCAAATGGTCCAGAGAATTGGCTCTGAGACTTGGATGCTCTTTTGCCATGGTTTTTACAGTCTGTAGCTGCCTCTTCAAGTAACTTTGGATGACTTTGACATGAACACATTATTGTTTTCATGAATGATATTTTTAGGAATTGGAAATAACAAAAAGTTCTGGTAGACATACCATTTGTTCTTAATAATTTGTGTAGTTAAATTCTTCTTTCCCAAAAAGTGACTGAGAGTAACATCAGCCAGAATTTTAAATGTAAACTGGAGGGATGTCCCCCTCTTCTTTCCTGTCCTGTCCTGTCCTGTCCTCTCCCCTCTACTCTCCATCAAACCTAGGGCCTCTTGCATGCATGCCAGGCTTTTTTTTTTTTTTTTTTCAGTACCGGGGATTGAATCCAGGGGCATTCTACCTCCGCGCTACACCCCCGGCCCTATTTTTTATCCTTTATTTTGAAACCAGGTCTCATGAAGTTGCAGAGGGCCTCACTAAGTAGCTGAGGCTGGCTGCGAACCCGGATCCTTCAGTCTCAGCCTCCCAAGTACTAGGATTACAAGCGCATGCCACCACGCCCGGCTTGCATGCCAGGCTTTACCACTGAACTACATCCCCAGCTTTTAAACGGATCTTTTTTTATGTATAACAGTAGCAATCCCAGAGAACAGAACAGCAGTTTGGTTGCTGGCTTGTAGTTGTTGCTATTATTTTTCTTTTTTTGGTACTGGGGATTGAACTCAGTATCGGCTTTATTATTGTTCTTAAATTTACTTTCTAGCCAGGCATGGTGGCGCACGCCTGTAATTCCAGTACTTGGGAGGCTGAGACAGGAGGATCGCATGTTCACAGCCAGCCTCCACAACTTAGTTAAGCCCTCTGCAACTTAGTGAGACCCTGTTTCAAAATAAAAAATAAAACAGGGCTGGGGGTATAGCTTAGAGATAGAATGCCCCTGGGTTCCATCCCCACTACCACACACACACACACACACACACACACACACACGAGTGGTGAGTGAACCAGGCTCTGATCTCAAGACACAATCACACAGGTTTGGGGGGTCCGTGTGCGGTAAGTTAGCAAGATCCTGTTTCAAAATAAAAAGAGCTGAAGGTGTAGCTCAGTAGTAGTCCAATCCCCATACCACCCCCCACACAGAATACAGTCAGTGCCTATTTTGTTTTCAATGTCACCAAAGTATAGTTAGTTTGAGAATAATTCTACTGTTGGGCTTTTCTCTCCCACTGAAGATTTTTGGTGAAAAAACATTATTCCTCTATTTAGCCTTTCTTACCTGTCCTTTGTTTGTTCAGCTAAAGTTCTTTATTATTTGGTTAGAATAAACTTCAAAATAATACACTTGAAATTTTAACTTTATTATTTTCTGATTACATAAGTAATTCATATTCACTACATAATAAAAGAGGAGAGCACAAAAGATATAAAGGAGTCAATTTAGAAACTCCCTGTTATCCCATCTCAGAAAAAAACTGATACCATCTTGTCATAGTTCCTTCCTCCGTCTTTTCCTCAGTATTTGGAACATAAGGTATCACTATATATAATCTTATATCCACTTTTTTCATTTATTATTATTTATTTATTTATTTTTGGTACTGGAGATGGAACCCAGGGGCATTCTACCTCCAAGCTACACCCCCAGCTCTATTTTTTATTCTTTATTTTGAAACAGGGTCTCTCTAAGTTGCAGAGGCGCTTGCTAAATTGCTGAGGCTGGCAGTGAACCTGCGATCCTCCTATCTCAGCTTCCCAAGTTCTGGGATTACAAGCATGTGTCACCATACCCGGCTCCAGCCTTTTTCTTTTTTTTTTTTTTTTGTGGTACCAGGGGTTGAACCCAGGGGCGTTTTACCTGCGAGCTACATCCCTGGCCCTATTTTTTATACTTTATTTTGAAACCTGGTCTCACGAAGTTGTGGAGGGCCTAAGTAGCTGGGGCTGGCCGCAAACCTGGATCCCCCGGTCTCTGCCTCCCAAGTACTGGGATTACAAGCGTGCGCCACCACACCCGGCTCAGCTTTTTTCAATATAACATGTTTATCATATTAATAAAAATTATCTTTATAAACATAATTTTTTTTTTTGCGGTACCGGGGATTGAACACAGGGGCGTTCTACCTCCGCGCTACGCCCCCAGCCCTATTTTTTATACTTTATTTTGAGACTGGGTCTCATGAAGTTGCGGAGGGCCTCACTAAGTAGAGAGAGAGAGAGAGAGAGAGAGAGACAGTGTGCACACACGCACGTGTGCGAGCTGAGGCTGGCCGCGAACCCGGATCCTCCAGTCTCCGCCTCCCAAAGTACTGGGATTACAAGCGTGCGCCACCACGCCCGGCTTGTAAACATAATTTTAATGAAAGAATAACATTGTATCATATGGATATACTATAGCTTATTTAAATATTCTCCTAATAGCAAATTCTTAGGACAGTTAGCAGATGAAAGCAGGCTCGTTTTGAGAATACAGGTGACGCAGGGAGACCTGGTGGGGCAAGAGGCGGCATCCAGGCAGCTGCAAGATGGAGAAGGCTCACAGGTCCTGGCCTAGCCGCTCCAGCTCGTCGAGGAGGAAGTCTATATCGGCACGGCACAGAGTGGGGTTAGCCACCACCATGCGGAAGAAGTTGCCCCGGGTCCCATGGGGCTGGTAGCCAATCATCATGGAGCCCTCCTTCACCATGCGCTCCTTGAGCACAGGGGCCACCTGTGGGAGCAGTGGAGAGAGTCCAGCTGCAGCCTGGGGTCAGGAAGGAGGTGGGCTGGCTGCCTGGACCCCTGGCTCCCGCTCAGCCATCTTCCCGGAGTACCACTCACTGACCCTGACCTTGGCCCCAGGTGACTTTTTCCACCACATCCAACTTGCTTGGCTTTCTCTGCCTTCTGTTCCACTCCTCATTTCTCCTGTCTTCAAGAAAGCTGAAGCCAGGGTCATCTTCTGCCAAATTCCAACTTTTCTCTGATTCCCAGCATTGGGTCAGTCTAACTTCAAGCCTTAGTTATCCTGAACACCTTCTCCCCTCTCCTAATTTCTGTAATGTTTTTATCTCTGCCATGTAATCTGGCACATAATTTACAAAATTGCTTTGAATATACTGGCTTCAAACAGGTAACTCTATTTTTGTGTGTGGTACTGGGGATTGAACCCAAGGGCATTCTACCTCTGAGCTACACCTTCAGTCCTTTTATTTTTTATTATTCATTTATTTATTTATTTACTTATTTATTTATTGTGGTACTGGGGGTGGAACCCAGGGGCATTCTACCTCCAAGCTACACCCCTAGCCCTATTTTTTATTTTTTTTTGAAACAGGGTCTCACTAAGTTGTGGAGGACCTCACTAAGTAGCTGAGGCTGGCTGCGAACCCAGATCCTCCGGCTTCAGCCTCCCAGGCATATTTTTTACTTTTTGAGACAGGGTCTTAGAGCTGGATGTGGTGGCTCACGCTTGTAATCCCAGTACTTGGGAGGCTGAGACAGAAGGATTGCAGGCTCGGGGCCAGCCTCAGCTACTTAGTGAGGCCCTCTGCAACTTAGTGAGACCCTGTTTCAAAATAAAGAATAAAAAAGTAGGGCTAGGGGTGTAGTTCAGAGGTAGAATGCCCTGGGTTCCATCTCCAGTACTGCAAAAACAGAAGGAAGGGAGGGAGGGAGGGAGGGAGGGAGGGAGGGAGGAAGGAAGGAAGGAAGGAAGGAAGGAAGGAAGGAAGGAAGGAAGGGAGGGAGGGAGAAACAGGGTCTTACTAACTTGCTAAGGCTGGCCTCGAACCTGCAATCTTCCTGTCTCAGTCTAAGTACTGGGGTCACAGGTGTGCACCACCACACCCGCTAGGTAACTTCTGCTTTCTACAATAACATCTCCATGAAGGTTTTGCCCTTTTGGATCATCGCCATTCCAGGGACCAGGACACAACACAGCTCCTCATCTCGAGGAGGCATGCCTGGGCTGGCCTTTCCAGGTTCCTCGTTCCCCAGCATCAGTGACAAGGCTCTTCCAGATATTTCTGCCTCACATCTGTCCTGAGCCTGAGTCTCCAGCACAATTCCCAGCACAGGGTCTGTTTGATAAGCACTGTGACTTCTAAGTTCTTCTGGAACATACTTTTCTGTCTTCTTTTTAAGATTTTATTTATTTTTCCTCTCTATCTTCCTCTTACTTCCCAGAAACATACCTTGCACTCCATCCCCACTTCCCACAAAAAAGAGGACAAGCTGGTGTTTTCCTCCAACAGCAGAGCCACCTCTGGAGCAAGAGACCGGCAGAGGGACCTGCCACACCAGGCACAGCCAGCAGGGGGCAGAAACAAGCCAGCTGCATCAGGAGAGCCTTACCAGAGACAGCCTTTCGCTGTAATCTCGGCTCTCCCGCTTCCCCCGTAGGCTGGGGGGCACAAACCAGAAGCACACGTTGAGAAACTCGGGCTGAGGGGATGAGAAAGGGGAAGGTGTGAGCTGAGGAAGGGGCCCGTTTTCCCTCTCACTGCTCCCCTTCCTCCATCAGGGCGTGGTGTGTGGGAACGGGGATGCAGAAGAGCCTGGGGTCATACCTCCATGACCAACTCAAACCCTTCCCGCTTCTTTATTTCCTCCACCAGGTATCTGGGAAGGGAAGATGAGAAATCAAGCTGGAGGAGGAAAGGCAGGGGACCCGGGAACAGAGCGATCCACCGAAACACTGAGAGGAAGGTAGCCCCGAGAGCGGGAAAGGAATGAGGGTGCACCCCAGGGCAGGGAACTGGGCCCCAGGGCCTACCGGGCCAGGGCAAAGGCCTGGTTGATGCGTTGCTCCAGCCCGTGCCCGCCCTGTGCCTTCCACATGAGCCACAGCTTCAGACAGTCCACACGGCGGCCACACTGTACCACCTTGTCTCCCGTGTCCAGAGCCACATCGTAGAACTTGTCCTGCTGGAAAAGGTAGCTGGCCTGGGACCCGTGGCAGCGCTTGAGCAGGTTCTGTGGGGGAGCAGACCGTCGGTCCCTGGCCTCTCTGCTGAGGCTTCCCTCCAGGGTTGCACTGCAGGGTCGCCGCTCAGTCCACCCTTCCCTTCCCCGGGAACCAGGCAGTGCCGCAGGGAAGGCTGCCAGCTGACTCAGGCCCCTTTCTCTGGATTTCCTCCTGACACCCAGAGTTCTTCCCAAACTGCCCAGGATCACTTGACTACAACTTCAAGCTGGGAACTTTTTCCTTTGCCTGAAGATGGGCCGCCGGGGTAGGAAGGGAGCCCAGTGCCAGGTCAGGGTGGTCACAGACACCTGGCTTCAGATGGGACGGTGAAGGGAGCACAGTAAGGCCTGGACCCCCTCTAAGGTGGAACAGAGAAGACAGGGCTCCAGAAAAGAGGTGGGCTGGGCCAGGCCAGGGCTGGGGCAGACCCACCGAGGTGTCCCGGAGAAGAAGAGCGGAGCACTGCAGGCCTGCGGCGAGAAGCTTATGGGGGTTCCAGGCCACGGAGTCAGCCCTGGGTAAGGCAGAGCAAGGCTAGGTCAGTGGCTCCTCCCCAAGCTGCCCAGCAGAGCCCTCCTCCTCTTCCAGACCCCCAGTGGAGGGTCTCCCCCTTACCCCAGCAGTCAGGAAGAAATCCCATGTCTGATTTACCAGCCCAAATCAACCCTCCTCCAGTCCCCATCCCAGGAGCCTCCTGCCTTTACCCCCAGCCTCAGCCCCCTGGTCCATGACTATTCTCAGGATCAAGGATTTGAAGGGTGGGATTCAGGAAGAAGGGAGCCATATGCACCTCTGGATCCCATTCAGGAGATGCCTGTGTGTCTGTGACAGCAGGACGCTCCCACCCCAGGCAGCCTATGGAGCAGAGGAAGAACGTGGGCCGGGGCCTTGGCTCAGCTCACCCACCCCCAAGACCCAAGTAGCACTCACATCCACATGCAGCCACAGTCCGTGACGCTGGCACACATCTGCAATTGCTTCCAGGGGATCAAAGGCCCCCAGGACAGTGGTCCCAGAGGTGGCATTGACCAGGAATGGAACAGCACCCTGTGGGAGAAGGAGGCTGCAGAGTCACCTTAAAAGCTACCCAGCGCCTGATGCAGAAACCCAGCATTAAACTCTCTGCATGCCTGACCTGGCCCATGGCAACTTAACAATAGCGTATTACTGTCCTCTTTAATTTGCAGGCAAGAATACCTTTCTCATCTCATGCCCCAAATTTAATGCATAAAACTAGAAAACTCTTAGAAGAAAATATAGGAGTAATCTTTGTGAGCATGAGTTAGGTTAACTATGACACCAAAAGTACAAGCAACCAATGCCAGGCGTGGTGGCACATGCTTGTAATCCCAGTACTTGGGAGGCTGAGACAGGAGGATCTCAGGTTCGCGACCAGCCTCAGGAAATTAGTGAGGCCCTCTACAACTCAGTGAGACCATGTTTCAAAATAAAAAGTAAAATAGTGCTGGGGTGTAGCTCAGAGGTAGAATGCCCTGGGTTCTATCCCCAGTACTAACAACAACAAGAAAGCAACCAAAGAAAAAATAAATAATCTAGATTTCACCAAAATTTAAAACTTTTGGGCTGGGCTTGGTTGTGCACGTCTGCAATCCCAGTAATTTAGGAGGCTGAGACAGGAGGATCACAAGTTCAAAGCCAGCCTCTGCAACTTAGTGAGACCCTGTCTCAAAATAAAAAAATTAAAAGGGCTGGGGATGTAACTCAGAGGTGGAGTACCCCTGGGATTCAATCCCAATAAAAGAGGGTGGAAACTTAATCTGACTGTGGTGTTTAGAGGTGGGGCCTTGGGAGATGATTAGGACTAAGGTCATCAGGGTGGAACTCCATGACTAAATCCTGGTGTTTTATTTTATTTTATTTATTTATTTTTTTGCGGTACCGGGGATTGAACCCAGGGGCATTCTACCTCCGAGCTACGCCCCCGGCCCTATTTTTTATCCTTTATTTTGAAACCGGGTCTCACGAAGTTGTGGAGGGCCTCACTAAGTAGCTGAGGCTGGCCAGGAACCCGGATCCTCCGGTCTCCACCTCCCAAGTACTGGGATTACAAGCGTGCGCCACCACGCCCGGCTAATCCTGGTGTTTTATAAGAAGAGAGAGAGAGAGACCAGAAGAAACACACACACGTTCCCTGTCTCTCACCATGTGATGCCCTATACTGCTTTGGTGTCCTGCCAGCAAGAGAGTCAACATCAATCAGATTTGAACCTTGAACCTTGTACAAGAACTGTGAGCCAAAATAAACCTCTTCTCTTTATAAAGTTAATCAGCTTCAGGTATTTCATTACACTAATGAAAAATGGACTAATACACAGGGTCTTTAAAGAGATACTTGTACACCCATGTTCATAGCAGCACTATTCACAGCAGCCAAAAGGTGGAAGCAACCCAAGAGTCCACTGATGGAAAAACAGATAAGCAAAATGTGGTAAATACATACAACAGGGATTCAATTTCAACCCGTGAACCCTTGGGGGATACATTCAAACCATATCCAAACCATAGTAACTTGGCTCCTTTTCAATAAATGTAGTAATGCCCTCTGGTCAGTGTCACAGAACCAAGCAAAATAAAGCACGTCTGCACACTTGCAAAGGCCTCCCTGATGCCTGGGAGTAGCGGGGGATGACAGCACCAGCCCCAAGCAAGTGCCCTAGATGGGGAGGCTACAAGCAGGGAGTGGCAACATTCCAGTAAAGAGAGGAAGCTGTGTTAGCTCTATGTCTTCATTTCTAGACACATCCCATGGCTTCTGCACAAGCATGGAATGTGCTTGTCCATCCACCTAGTTGATTCCTCCTCTCCCTTCAAGTTTCAGCTCAATCATCACCTCCAAGGGAAGCCTTCCCTGACTCCCACACCTCCCGATTCTGTCAACTCTCCTCTATTACACCTTCAAAGAGCACCGGGCACCTCGCCGCCACAGCACACGTGCAGGTGTTTACATATGTTTATGAATGCCAATCTTCCCTACTGAAATAAAAGCTCTATGAAAATAAAATGGGCAAAAGATCTGAATAGACATCTCTCCAAAGAAGATATACACACGCCCAATAAGCCCATGATGAGATTCTCAACTTGATTAATCATCAAGGAAATGCAAATTGAAACCACAGTGAAAGCCGGACTTGGAGGCACACGCCTGTAATCCAGTACTTGGGAGGCTGAGGCAAGAGGATCACAGGTATGAGGACAGCCCCAGCAAGTAATAAGACTCTCATCAACCTAGCGACATCCTGTTTCAAAATTAAAAAATTATGCGGGCGTGGTAGTGCATATAATCCCAGTACTTGGGAGGCTGAGACAGGAGGATCACAGGCTCACAGCCAGCTTCAGCTACTTAGCGAGGCCCTCCGCAACTTAGTGAGACCCTGTTTCAAAATGAAGAATAAAAAATAGGGCTGGGGGTATAGCTCAGAGGTAGAATGCCCCTGGGTTCAATCCCTAGTACCGAAAAAAAAAAACACAAACAAAAAAACCAGGTGTGTGCCACAATACCTGGCTAATTTGTTTTTTGTTGTTGTCCTGTTTGTTTGTTTGTTTTGGTACTGGGGATGGAACCCAGAGGCATTCTACCTTTGAGCTATACCCCCAGCCCTATTTTATTCTTTTATTTTGAAATAGGGTCTCACTAAGTTGCGGAGGCTGCGAACCTGCGATCCTCCTGTCTCAGCCTCCCAAGTACTGAGATTACAAGCGTGCACCACCATTCCAGGCTCTAATTTGTTTTTTTAATTTTTTACTTTGTTCCAGGAAACATTCTCATACACGGAATTCCACACACTTGTGATGATTTACAATAGAAATTCCCATCAGTGGAACTCTGAATCAGCAAATAGATACCTTTAAAAATTATATACATCATGCAAAAATGCTCTCCCAGATGGCTCCAGCTCACATACATAGATACACAGCCCCCAGTGGAGGAGAGTGTTAACGCCGCCTTCCAGCCCAACCCCTCCCCCACTGCAGCCCCAAGTCCTCAGCTTCTCCCTGCACTGACCCTCCCCCATCCACAGAAATCTTACTCAATGCACTTCAGGCTCCTGACATGCCCCCCCCCACAGACTCCCTCAGCCACTCTGTCCCAACTCTCAGAAGCCAACCCTGCCTACCCTGTCCCAGCAGGGTCCCTGACAGCAACGTAGCAGCTCGCCCACTGCAGTACAGGCATGGAGACAGAGGAGAGGCATGAAGGTGTCTCGAGCGGGGACAGCCCAAACCCTCCACAAAATGGACAGCGCGGTCCCTCCCCACTGCCCTGGTGCCCCTCACCCACTCACCTCAGCTTCTGCCAGATTGATCTGCCTCTCCAGGTCCTCAGGGATCATTTTCCCTCTGAAAAAGAAAATGGAGTGAACAGTGAAGTTATAGGTCCTGGAGGCCAGAAGGTGTGACCCTGTGGGAAGCCAGGTGAAGTGAGGCTGGTAGTACAGAGGCCATAGTGCGGCTTTTTGCCTAAGAGGTGAAACAGACCTCAGGGCATGGGGCAGGAGACTTTGGTGGGCATTGGGCAGCAGAAGCTGTAATTCTGTGGGAAGAATAGGGGGAGAGAAGCCACGGGGTACAGGCATGAGCCAGAGCCTCTGGCAGCAGGAGGGCACACTGTGCCAAGCTGGGTAGGGTCATGTCGGCAGAAGGACCTTCACCTCTCATCGGCCTCGACCACCCGGACACTGTCAGTGCCAAGTCCCAGAAAAGCAGCTCCCTTGTTGATGGAGTAGTGACACTGTGGAGGAATGCAGAGGGCAGGTTAGCACCCTCGGGCTAGGGCCAGAACGCAGGGAGGATGGGGAGGAGAGAGGCTGGCCAAAGTTAAGTGTGAGCTGCAACAGATGGGACCCTGCAGGACGGGGCCCCGAACATTCACACGTATGAGTTGCCTGGGCGTCTGGTAAAAATGTGGATCCAGATTCAGTGGGTCTGGGTGGGACCCGAGATTCTGCACCTCTAATAGGCTCCCAGGTGATGTCCATGCTGCTGGTCCATGGACCCCACTCTGAGCAGAGAGAGCAGACGGTGTCCACGGCACTCGCTCCTGCCCTACCCCCACCAGAAGGCAAGATGAACACGAGTGTGTACTTGGCCTCCTAGGCTGAAAGGAAGCACGTCCGCTTAGGGCAGGGTAGGGCAGGAAGAGGACCTGAAGGGTCTCTGGCTGAGCCAGCCAGAGATTAGAATCAGGAGTCCAGGGCCGGGCTGTGCCTCTTCCCTACCTCCTTTGATGTGAAGAGGGCCAGGGGTGGCAGTGCCCAGAGGCCCCTCTGCTTGCAGTCTGGATAGCGCTGATAGCGGGCCAGGTTTATGGCATACATGTTGGAGATGGAGCCCCCTGTCACAGGGAAGGAATGGTGGCCAGAAGGAGGGGTGGTGGGTCAGACTGGAGCCTGCTTCCCCTGACCTTCCCACCCAGAAGAACTGACCAAGAAGCAGGCATGGTTGGCTCCCAGGCCATGAATTCCCAGGGCTCTACAAATGGAACAAGAACCCGGAACAACCCCAGGATCCGCAGACCCTTCTGACCACCCCCTCCACGCCCTGGGCTGCCCCCGGAGGACAGCACGAGAGCACCCCCACCCCCACTGGAGCACTGGATCCCAGGGACTGCTGGCAAACACCAGGATAAAGGGGACTGGGCAAACTCCTCCCTGGTCTGGCCCCGGCCCAGATGGAGAGGAAACAAAGAGGAATCAGCCCCCCGGACAGCTGCTCTGAGCAAGAGAATGGTGGAGGAGGAGGAGGAACCCCTCAAAGACCTAAGGAAGGTCCCATCCTTCTTACACACCAGGGCAGAAGACCCCATCTCCAGAGCTCCAGCCCACCAGGGCCCGGAGTTTCTTCAGCACCTCCTCTTCCATGAGTACAAACACGGGGGCAATCTCATACGTGTACCTGCCAAAGAGCAATGATGAGAAAGAGCAAGAGATGGGAAGGACTGCCAGGTCAGGAGTCAGCGACGGGAGGTGGCGCGATGGCGGAGGAAGGGTCCCAAGAGAGAGCAGTTGGCAACAGAGCCAGTGAAGCACTGATGAGAAAAAACTGGGGTCAGGAGGCATGAGAAAGCCTGGCGAGGACAGCATTCCCAGAAAATGGCAGAGAGGCGCAAAGCCCATTCCCCTCCCCTGCCCCTAAGATACCCCCCCAAGCCTAAGTCCTTGGTGGGAGGGAGAGAGGGAAGGGGCCTTGGGATGGCTCACTGGCTGGTGTTGAGGCTCTCGGTGATAATGCGCCCGGCCAGAGCATGGGGATCCAACCCTGAGAAGAGCTGGTTGAAGAACCGGGGATGACCTGGAGAAGGGAAGCAGGGCGGGGGTTCAGTGTGGAGCTGGGTGCACACGCCAGAGGCTCCTCCCGCCTGAACCCCGCGCACCAGTCTTGACACTATAGCGGATCACTGTCCGGCAGCGCTCTAGAATCTGCTCCTGAGACTCGCCCTGGCTCTGCAGCTCCAAATCCAGCAGCTGCCTGAGCTCCTCGGGCTCCTTCCACTCACAGACCTAGGAGGAAAAGCCGGGGACGCAGGGACCTCAGACTCCATGGACTGGCTGGCCCAGCTGCAGCTCAACAGACACAAGGCAGCCAGGTGTGGTGGCACACGCTTATAATCCCACTGCTTGGAGGCTGAGACAGGAGGATTGCAGGTTTGCGGCCAACCTCAGCAACTTAGTGAGGCTCTCAGCAACTTAGTGAGACCCTGCTTCCAAACACACAATAAAATAGGGCTGGGGGTATAGCTCAGAGGTAGAAGGCCACTGGTTCCACCCCTAGTACAATAAATAAATCAACAAATAAATAGACACAAGGCATCACCAACCCTCACTTGAAACAATTCAAGAATATTTTCAAAGAGACACATGAACCAAGGTAAACAGATTCCTGAGGCATTCAGGAGGCCAGTGATGAATTCTGACCTAAAGCCTAGCCACAGGAGGGAAGTCCGGAGTCACGTTTGGGAGGAGAAAGGGAACGAAGGCCTGATGGGCAGTGGAGGAGGGAGAACGCACCCACCTTCTCAGAGGCGCTGGTCCCTTTCCGGATGGCCTCATCCACAACGATCCCAAACACGTCCCGGAGCAAGGCTTCCACAGCCACGCGGTCCCCGTCAAGGGAAGGGAGCGGTTTTGAGTCAGCCATCAGGATAAAGTCTGTGAGCAGAGCAGGATTTATCCCCCACTCAGCCTGTGCACCTGCCTGGACCTAATCAGCAAGACCCGCCACCCTGCAATGGGCCCAAGGCCCCAGGTCCTACGGTTGGGTCCCAGGCCCCCGCACATGTACAGGGCAAGTGACAGCATCTAGAGAGAAAGCCAGTGGATACCGGGGAGAGGAGAGGGCAGGTAGCAGTAAGCAGGTGGAACCGGTGGCCACCGTGTGCCCACAGCAAAGATGAGAAGTTTACCTTTTGCTCAGGTCTCTGTGCAGGGAGCTGGAGGTAAGACACAGCTTTTCAGAATAGTAGGACCAAGACAGCAGAGGAAGTGAGGTGAGGCCAGCAGTCACATGGCCGTGGCATAACTCTCATGACCCTTGCCCGAAAGAGAACTTTCACAGATTTGGGACTGGGACAGCAGGTTAAGTGCCCTGAATAATCATTAGCTGACAGAAGAAAGGGGAGGGGAGCTGAGAAGAAAGGCAAAAATAGGTAGCACATTAACCTCAGAACTGAGAGGCACAGAGAGCCCGCTTGCATGGAACTGAGAGGCACAGACAGCCCGCTCGCATGGAAGGGGGGATTCCCATGTGAACCCAAGCACCCAGAGTGGGCGTGTGGGATGTCTGAAGGGAGACTTGAGCAGGGGTGGGTCCAGGAGGCTGAGGGGAAGGGAGACATGGAGGCAAAATGGTTTAGGCAGGCCTTGGAGGCTAATCTCCTTCGCATCCCAACCCCACGTCTTTCCTGAACAGTCCTGATTTCTGAAGCCCTCTCCTAGAACAGAAAAGGTTATATTGAGGAAGCACTTTGTTACACAAGCGTAATCCTGGGCCATCCAGGCTAGGACTAAGAAAGTCTCGACGCAGGTGTACACGTAATAGTTCCAGCTCAGGGGACAGCTGGGTGCTGACCCTAAGTGTCCTCAGAATTCAAGAAAGGAGCCGGGCGTGGTGGTGCACGCTTGTAATCCCAGTACTTTGGGAGGCGGAGACCGGAGGATCAGGGTTCAAGGCCAGCCTCAGCTCTCTCGCTCTCTCTCTCCCTGTCTCTCTCTCTCTCTCCTTAGTGAGGCCCTCCGCAACTTCGTGAGACCCGGTTTCAAAATAAAGTATAAAAAAAAAATAGGGCCGGGGGCGTAGCGCGGAGGTAGAACGCCCCTGCGTTCAATCCCCGGTACCGCAAAAAAAAAAAAAAAAAAAAAATTAAAAAAAAAATTCAGGAAAGGAGACCCAGGAGGCTGAAGACTAAGGCAGACCTGAAGTGGGACAGGAGCTGAGTCTTGAGAGTGGGCAGGAGAAATGGGATGGGTGGAAGGGAGGAGAGGAAGTAGACGTGGTGGCCTGCAGCTGTAGTCCCAAACTACTAGGGAGGCTGAGGTGGGAGGAGTACTTGAGACCAGCCTGGGTAACATAGCGAGACTCTGTCTCTTAAAAAAATAAAAATAAGCCAGGCGAGGCGGCGCACACTTATAATCCCAGTACTTGGGAGGCGGAGACCGGAGGATCCGGGTTCGCGGCCAGCCTCAGCTACTTAGTGAGGCCCTCTGCAACTTCGTGAGACCTGGTTTCAAAATAAAGTATAAAAAATAGGGCTGGGGGCGTAGCTTGGAGGTAGAATGTCCTTGGTTCAATCCCCAGTACCACACACAAAATAAATAAATTAATTAATTAATTACAATAAAAATTAAAAAGAGGAGAGGAACACTCAGGGTAGGGAGAGAGTAGCCATGAGCTTTCTTGGAAAGTGAACAGGGCTGGTCCTGAGGTCGCTGATGGCATCACTGGCTGGAGGATGGGAACAAAGGCAGACAGGCCAGAGCTAGGCAAGACTATGGCAAGTCTTTTTTTTTTTTTTTCTTGTACTGGGGATTGAACCCAGGGCCCTTCTACCTCTGAGCTACATCCCCAGCCCTAGTTTTTATTTATTTATTTATTTATTTATTTATTTATTTATTGTGGTACTAGGGATTGAACCCAGTGTCATTCTACCTCTGAGCTACATCCCCAGCCCTAGTTTTTATTTATTTATTTATTTTCCTTGTACTGGGGATTGAACCCAGGGCCACTCTACCTCCGAGCTACACCTCCGGCTGCTCTCCATATTTCTCATTGTGCCTTCCTCCTGCCTTCCCAGAAAGCTAGTGCTTTCAGTGCTCAGCCTCTCTGGACTCCTGCCCCCAAACCCAGCTTGATTCCCATTGGGCCTCTGCAGACGTACTGGCTTTTTCTGTTGTTGGCTAAACCAGTTACCACTTCTCCTCTACTTTCTCTCTTCTAGGATTATTGACAGCTCTCATCTCTAGTCTCATTTGCTTTGTTTTTCCAGATGTAAAAGTCGGCTGATTAGCTGGACGTGGTGGCGCACAACCGTAAATCTTAATACTTGGTGTACAACCGTAAATCCTAATGCTTGGGAGGCTAAGACAAAGTATCACAGATTCGAGACCAGCCTCAGCAAAGTAGTGAGACTCTCAGCAACCTAGGAGACCCTGTTTCAAGACAAAAAATAAAAATGGCCAGGGGTATACCTCGGAGATAGAATACCTCTGGGTTTAATCCCTAGTACCATAAAAAAAAAAAAAGTCTAGCCGGGCGTGGTGGCACACGCTTGTAATCCCAGTACTTTGGGAGGTGGAGACCGGAGGATCCAGGTTCGCGGCCAGCCTCAGCTCTCTCTCTCGCTCTCTCTCTCTCCTTAGTGAGGCCCTCCACAACTTCGTGAGACCCGGTTTCAAAATAAAGTATAAAAAATAGGGCCGGGGGTGTAGCTCAGAGGTAGAACGCCCCTGGGTTCAATCCCCGGTACCGCAAAATAAATAAATAAATAAATAAATAAATAAATAAATAAAATAAAATAAAAGGGCTGAGATAGCTGGGTGTGGTGGCACACACTTGTAATCCCAGTACTTGAGAGGCTGAGACAGGAAGATCGCAGGTTCCAGGACAGCCTCAGCAATTTAGCAACCTAGTGAGACCCTGTTTCAAAATAAAAAATAAAATAGGGCTGGGGGTGTAGCTTGGAGGTAGAATGCCCCCGAGTTTAATTCCCAATGCCACAAAAATTAATACATAGGGCTAGGGGGTGTAGCTTAGAGGTAAAATGCCCCTGGGTTTGATCCCCCATACCAAAAATAAATAAATAAATAAATAAATAAATAAATGGCTGAGATGCTGGGTGTGGTGGTACATGCCTGTAATTCCAGTACTTGGGAGGCTGAGAAAGGAGGATCACAGGTTTACAGACAGTCTCAGCAACTTAGTGAGGCCCTCCACAATTTAGTGAGACCCTGTTTCAAAATAAACAATAAAGCTGTGTGTGGTAGTGCACACTTGTAATCACAGTACTTGGGAGGCTGAGACAGGAGGATCACAGGTTTGAAGCCAGCCTCGCTAATTTAGCGAGGCCCTCTGCAACTTAGTGAGACCCTGTTTCCAAATAAGAAATAAAATTGGGCTGGGGGCATAACTTGGAGGTAGAATGCTTCTGGGTTCAATGCCCAGTACCAAAACAAAACAAAACAATAAAATAGGGCTGGGGGTGTAGCTCAGAGTAGAATGCTAGAATGCCCCTGGGTTTAATCTTCAGTATCCCCCCCCAAAAAAAGAGGCTGAAGATGTAGCTCAGAGGTAAAACACCCCTTAGTTCAATCCCTAGTATCAAAAAGAAAAAGAAAAGTAACAGAAAAATTATAAGATGAAGCTAAGAAAATCACACAGAAAGATGAGCATATCTAAAGAGAGGGACAATAAAAGAGATAGGAACTTTAGAAGATGAATCCAAAGGCCCAATACTCAACTAATAAAATTTTTAGAAAGATAAAACAGGAAGGCAACTATCAAGAAAAGCTTCACAGAAGCCAGGCGTGGTGGCACACGCTTGTAATCCAAGTATTTGGAAGGCTGAGACCAGAGGATCGTGGGTTCGCGGCCAGCCTCAGCTACTTAGTGAGGCCCCTCCGCAACTTAGTGAGACCCTGTTTCAAAATAAAGAATAAAAAATAGGGCTGGGGGTGTAGCTCACCACAAAAAAAAAATTAAAAAATAGAGCCAGGTGTGGTGGCACACACTTGTAATCCCAGTACTTGGGAGGCTGAGACAGGAGGATCTGATTTGTGGATAGCCGCAGCAACTTGTGAGGCCCTGTTTCAAATTAAAGAATAAAATAGGGCTGGGGGTATAGCTCAGAGGTAGAATGCCCCTGGGTTCAATCCCCAGTACTGCAAAAATTAATAATAATAATTAAAAACTAGAGCTGAGTATGGTGGTACACGCTTGTAATCCCAGTACTTGGGAGGCTGAGACTGGAGGATCTGGGTTCGCGGCCAGCCTCAGCTACTTCGTGAGGCCTTCCGCAACTTAGTGAGACCCTGTTTCAAATTAAAGAATAAAAAATAGGGCTGGGAGTGTAGCCCGGAGGTAGAATGCCCCTGGGTTCAATCCCCGGTACAGCAAAAAAAAAAAA
>PVJS01031681.1:0-23244 GCA_004027185.1 Glis glis | reverse complement strand
CCCGGCCCTCTTTTTTTATACTTTATTTTGAAACCGGGTCTCACGAAGTTGCGGAGGGCCTCACTAAGGAGAGAGAGAGAGAGAGAGAGAGAGAGAGAAAGAGAGAGAGAGAGGGAGAGGGAGAGAGAGAAAGAGCTGAGGCTGGCTGCGAACCCGGATCCTCCGGTCTCCGCCTCCCAAAGTACTGGGATTACAAGCGTGCGCCACCACGCCCAGCTACCCCATTTTAAATAATTAATTAATTCAAAGCTACCAAGCTGTTTTCCACATTAGTGGTACCATGTTGTCGTTGCAAACAATTTCTCCTTTTTTATTTTTTTGCAGTACTGGAGATTGAACCCAGGAGTATTCTACCTCCGAGCTACATCCCCAGTCCTATTTTTTATTCTTTATTTGAATACAGGGTCTCACTAAGTTGCGGAGGGCCTCACTAAGTAGCTGAGGCTGGCCTCAAAGCTGTGATCCTCCTGTTTCAGCCTCCCAAGTACTGGGATTACACGCGTGAGCCACCACGCCCGGCTCCACAATTTCTCCTTTAAAATCACAGTAGATGCCTCTGCGTGGGGAACGACCAGCAGGGGGCGCTGGGGGACAGGGAGGCTTCAGCACCATGAGACAGGACAGGGACCTGTGTGGTGGCCTGTGACGGGTTTACTAGGAGCAGGTGGAGGCTCGGAAGGGCTGGTGACTGCAGAGGCAGGCCCACCCCAGAGCTGGGCCCTCAGCAGGGCGCCCTGCCCAGGACACCAGCTGCCCTGGGGTTTGAAAGGATTAGCATCCTGCCCAGCACATAGTAGGCTCTTAAATGATCAGGTTGCAAAATATTACCCTTTTTTTGTGGTACTGGGGATTGAACCCAGGGGCATTCTACCTCTGAGCTTCACCCCCAGTCCTATGTTAATTTTTATTTTGAAACAGTGTCTCACTAAGTTGCTGAAAGTCTGTCAAGTTGCTGAGGCTGGCCTCAAGCTTTCCATCCTCCTGTCTCAGCCTCCCAAGTACTAGGATTACAGGTGGTGTGCGCCACCAGGCCCGACTCAGCCCTCTTCTTGCTCACTTCCTCTGCCCCTCGGCGCACTCCCACCCCAGACCTTTGCAACTGTGGCTCTTGCAGCCTGGGAGTTCTTCCTCCCGGTACCTGCACGGGCCCTCCTTTACTTCCCGGGACCTCTGCCTCAGTGCTCCTCCTGGGACAGGCTCCCTACCACCGACCTTTCCTAGCGCCCATGGCTAGTCTCTGTCCCCTGACCAGCTCACTTTATAACAAGCACACTGACATTACACCGCCTTATCTATTTTGTGACTATCTGACTAGTATCTGTCTCCACCACTAAGCCGCAGCCGAGCACACAGTAGGCGCTTGCAGAATACAGTCCAGTGTGGAGTCACAGCAGCTGTCAGCCCGCAGGCATGGCAGCCACACTCCTCTCTTGGGGCGTCTCGAGGTCAGAGAGGTGGAGCGATGCATCTGAGGTCACACAGCAGCTCTGTGGACTCTCTTGGTGACCAGGACACAGGCCTCTGAGCTGACCAACTCCTCACCCCCTGTCCTGACCACGCAGCCGCCTGCCCCTGCCCCGGGCTGGACTCCGGCACATGCTTCTTTTGAAACTGGCCGCCGTGGGAGTATTTACACCATGGGGATGGGCAAACATGAACCTGGGCTTGGCGAGTCCGCCCTCTGACCCTGACCCCCATCAAAAGGCCGCTGTTAATTTTTCACCAGCACACACTGGCCACGGAGCCCGGCGGTCTCGGGAGACTGAGGGACCCGCTCAGCCCACACCGCCAGCCCCCTGCCCCTCGCGGGGGGGGTGAGATGATGGCTGTCCCCTCTCCCCACATGTCCTCACTGTGTCCTGGGCCGGCCGCCAGCGTGATTCGGGCCTGCGGAGACCGAGCCTTTGCAGGTTGACGGCCAAGGCCGGGCTGAGGGAACCTTCCATCTGGCCTCTGGGGTCTCCACTCCTGGAGGACCGCCCAGTCAGGAGCTGAGCACTGACTGCCACGCTGCCTCTGCCTCTCGATTCTTCTCCCCGCCCCTTCTCTCCGGAGGCCCATTCTGTCTCTCATATCACTGCTCTCTTCGCTCTTGCTTCCTTTTCTCTGGGAAGAAGAAGAAGAGCTAAAGCCGGGCATGGTGGCACACATTTGGAATCCCAGTACTTGGGAGGCTGAGACAGGAGGATCCCGGGATCGCAGCCAGCCTCAGCTACTTAGTGAGGCCCTCCACAACTTAGTGAAACCCTGTTTCAAAATAAAGAATAAAAAACAGGGCTGGGGGTGTAGCTCGGAGGTAGAATATCACTGGGTTCAAACCCCAGTTTTGCAAAAAAAAAAAAGAGAAAGAAAGAAATTGGGTCTCGCTCAATTGCTGAGGCTGGCCTCGAACCTGCAATCCTGTCTCAGCCTCCCAAGTACTGGGTTAAAAAGCGTGTGCCATCATGCCCAACTAAGAGCTAACTTTTATTGAGCACGTCCTATGTGCTTTCCATGTATTGGCTCATGAAGAAGTTAAAGACCGGCCAGGCGTGGTGGCGCACGCTTGTAATCCCAGTACTTTGGGAGGCAGAGACCGGAGGATCCGGGTTCGCGGCCAGCCTCAGTTCTCTCACTTTCTCTCTCTCTGTCTCTGTCTGTCTCTGTCTTTCTCTCTACCTAGTGAGGCCCTCCGCAACTTCGTGAGACCCGGTTTCAAAATAAAGTATAAAAAATAGGGCCGGGGGTGTAGCGCGGAGGTAGAACGCCCCTGAGGTCAATCCCCGGTACCGCAAAAAAAAAAAAGAAGTTAAAGACCCACCATCTCAAAATAGACCAAATAGGTAGACTGGCCAGACATGGTGGTGCACGCTTGTAATCCCAGTACTTGGGAGGCTGAGACCCGAGGATCGCAGGTTCATGGCCAGCCTCAGCTACTTGTGAGGCCCTCTGCAACTTAGTGAGACCCCGTTTCAAAATAAAGAATAAAATAGGGCTGGGGGTGTAGCTTGGAGGTAGAATGCCCCTGGGTTCAATCCCCAGTACCACCAAAAACAAAAAAAATGGTAGACTGATTATTTCATGCTGAAAACCCTCCAGGGACTCTGAGTTTAGACAGCAGGGACATTCGGACTGTCCATCCCTCCATGCAGCAGTCACAGAGATCCTCTTAGGAGGGGTGTCCTTCCCACATCAAGGCCAGAAGATAGCCCTGTCATGGGAGACGGCCACTGGGCTGCAGGGAACTTGAACACACACTCTTTGAAGGATGCCCACCTTCCACCAGCGTCTACACCCGCCGCACACACAACACCTCCTCATAACAGCCTGAGAGTTTACAGTCCTAGTCCAGAGATCCAGTTGTATCGTTCCTTCACAACTTTATTGTTCTTTATCTAAAAAGTATAAACACACCGCCAGGTGTGGTGGCGCACACCTGTAATCCCAGTACTTGGGAAGCTGAGCCAGAAGGATCGTGGGTTGGAGGCCAGCCTTAGCAACTTAGCAAGACCCTCAACAACTTAGCGAGACCCTGCTTCAGAACAAAAAATAAAAGGGCTGGGGATATATCTCGGAGGTAGAATACACAGGAGCTCGATCCCCAGTACCAAAAGAAAAAGAGGAAGGCAGGCTCAGGTCCGGCCATTTCTATGGACTTCATTCTTACGAACATTCCCATGTTCATGTAAACGTAATAAAAGTTTACGCTTTTCTCTTGTCAATCGGCTCTATTAATTGCGTCCCTAGTTCCAGCAGGAGGCCCATGAGCGCCTGGGTGGAGGCTCGGCCTCTGTCTTGCCCACGGTCCTCCTGGCTGCGGCCACCACGCTTCCCGGGCCGCCCAGTTGTGCGCGGAGGCCAGGCCTGACTGGCCCCTCTCTAGGAAGTTGCACAGGGCACGTGGGATGTAGGATTTTAAGACACGGGTCACGTCCTGGCCCGTCACCTCGCGTGACTCTACTCTCTACCTCTCAGCTTCCTTCCTCATTCATAAAAGGGGATGAGCTACCCGGAGGTGACCCAGCCATCCCGGGGTCGCCGCGGGGTCATGTGATGTAACGGGGTGAAGGGCGGTGAATGGGGCTCAGCGGTCGAGGGAGGTTGGCATGCGGCTCTGTGGGCCGATGTGCAGTTCCTGCGACCTCCCGGGAGTCTATGGTGCCTCTGCTGGGTCAGGCTACGCACCCGGCAAGCCCAGGAGTGGTGCCGCCATGTCTGATCTCTTCCTCTGCCCTTGCCGGCCTGCCTTCCTTCCTTCCCAGGGGCGCTCTACCTCTGAACTATACCCCTAACCCTATTTTATTTTTTATTTTGATACAGGGCCTCCCTAAATAGCCGAGGCTGGCTGTAAGCCTGTGATCCTCCTGTCTCAGCCTCCCAAGTATTGGGATTACATGCGTGTGCCACCGCGCCTGGCTGATATTACCTGTTTTGAAGGGTAACGTACCCTAAGGTACAGATGGATGACTTTCCCCACACATTCACCCACATAACCACAAAGACCTAGAACATTTCCGGGGCCCTGGAGGGCTTCCTCCTGCCCCGCCCAATCAATACCTGCCCACAGTATTGATCTATTTTTGAATAGGCAGTACATTTGTGGTACAGAAGGTACAAAAGAAAACTGGTCAGTCTCCCCCCGTCCTCTTGTCAAACACCTCTTTTTCTCTCTCAAGAGTCGGTATTAGGCAGGCGTGGTGGTGCACGCTTGTAATCCCAATACTTGGGAGGCTGAGACAGGAGGATCTGGGTTCACGGCCAGCCTCAGCTACTTAGTGAGGCCTCCACAACTTAGTGAGACCCTGTTTCAAAATAAAGAATAAAAAATAGGGCTGGGGGTGTAGCTCGGAGGTAGAATGCCCCTGGGTTCAATCCCCAGTACCAAAAAAAAAAAAAAAAGAGTCAGTATTATTAGCTAAGCGGGGTGGCGCAGGCCTGTAATCCCAGTACTTGGGAGGCTAAGACAGGAGGATCGCAGGTTTGAGGCCAGCCTGTGCAACTTTAATGAAGCTCTCAGCGATTTAGCGAGACCCTGTTTCAGAATGAAAAGGGCTGGGGGTGTAGCTTTGAGGTAGAACCCCCCGGGTACAATCCCTTAGTACCTCTCCCCCAAAAAATCAATGTTGGAGCTGGGCATGGCGGCACACGCTTGTAATCCCAGTACTTGGGAGGCCAAGACCGGAGGATCCGGGTTTGCAGCCAGCCTCAGCTACTTAGTGAGGCCCTCCTCAACTTAATGAGACCCTGTTTCAAAATAAAGAATAAAAAATCGGGCTGGGGGAGTAGCCCGGAGGTAGAATGCCCCTGGGTTCAATCCCCAGTACCGCAAAAAAAGAAAGAAAAAAAATCAATGTTGGGGCTGGGGGTGTGGCTCAGTGGTAGAGTGCTTGCTCACCTCGCATGCTGAGACCCTGGGTTCCATCCCTAGCACCACACACACACACAAAGTGATGAAATTTTGTAGCATGAATCGTGGAATTTCTCAAAGGCCTGAATTACTGGAGCCGACTGGGTTGGGACAAGTGAAAACGGAAGTCTTTCAGATGTGCTGGGCAGGGTTCCTGGGAAATTGGTCAAGAGGACATACTGGAGTTGGAGGCACTTCCTCTAGGGGAGGGAGGCCGGGAGGCTGCCTCAGGGGACGCGAGTTCCAGGAAGCAGTGCGGGGGCCAGAGAGGGGGTGAGGCCGGCGACCGTCCAGACAGAGTCCTCTGACACATTGGCAAGGCCAAAGGGCAAAGGGCCCCAACCAGGACACAGCCACAGGTGGGCTTTGCAGCCAGCCTAGCCAAGAACCGGTGTGGAGTGAGTTGGGACCCCAGGTCATTGCTGCGAGTAACATTGAGGCTCCCTGGTCTCCAGGTGCGTGTGTGGGGCGTGCTGACGTGGCGGGGGCAAATGGATCCCTCAGGAGGATTAGCGGCCCCCTATGAAATAAGGCCCTGTACCTCTGTCCCTTTCCTACCACAGCCTAGCCAATTAGCAGACTGCAGCTGCAGGAAGGAGAGCAGCAGAGACCCCCAGCCAACCCACAGAGCTAGAAGGAATGACAAGCTGCTGTCTTAAGTCACTGTTTGGGGATGGTTTGTTACACAGCAATAGATAGCTGATACATTCCTCTATGCTATACAATTCACTGCTCACCTCTACAAAGGGGGATTATCTCGTGTCAGGTAAACTCAGAATTACAAACATCTTGTGTGTTAACAATTAAATCCTCTAGCCATGCATGGTGACGCACGCCCGTCATCCCAGTACTTGGGAGGCTGAGACAGGAGAATCACAGCAAGTAGTGAGACTCTTTCTTTCTTTCTTTTTTCTTTCTTTCTTTCTTTCTTTCTTTCTTTCTTTCTTTCTTTCTTCTTTCTTTCTTTCTTTCTTTCTTTTTTTTCTTTCTTTCTTTTCTTTCTTTCTTCTTTTTCTTTCTCTCTCTCTCTCTCTCTCTCTCTCTCTTTCTTTCTTTCCTTTCTTTCTCTCTTTCTTCTTTTTTTTTTGCAGTACTAGGGATTGAACCCACAGGCATTCTACCTCCCAGCTACACCCCCAGTTCTATTTTTTATTCTTTATCTTGAAACAGGGTCTCACTAAGTTGTGGAGGGCCTCACTAAGTAGCTGAGGCTGGCCGCGAACCTGCAATCCTCCTTTCTTAGCCTCCCGAGTACTGGGATTACAAGTGTGCGCCACCATGCTCAGCATCTTTTTTGTTTTAAAGAATTTATAGGTGGAGCCGGGCGTGGTGGTGCACACTTGTAATCCCAGTACTTTGGGAGGTGGGTTCGCGGCCAGCCTCATCTTTCTCTCTCTCTCTCTCTCTCTCTCCCTGTCTCTCTCTCTCTCTCTACTTAGTGAGGCCCTCCGCAACTTCATGAGACCCGGTTTCAAAATAAAAGTATAAAAAATAGGGCCGGGGATGTAGCGCAGAGGTAGAACGCTCCTGGGTTCAATCCCCCGTACCGCAAAAAAAAAAAAAAAAAAAGAATTCATAGGTGAAGTTATAAATAGCAGCTATGGGTAGAAAATTTGAAACTTTGTTTAGAGGACAGTTTTTTGTTTTGTTTTTGTGTTGTGGTACAGGGGAATGAACCCAGAGGCATCCTACCTCTGAGCTACACCCCAACACTTTTTTATTTTTAATTTGGAAACAGGGTCTCATTAGGTTGCTAAAAACCTCACTAAGTTGCTGAGGCTGGCCTCGAACTTGCAATCCTCCTATCTCAGTCTCCGTGTACTAGGATTACATGCATGCTCTAAGACAGGAGGAATGCAGGTTTGAAGCCAGCCTCAGAAACTTAGGGAGACCCTCAGCAAGTTAGCAAGACCCTGTTTCAAAACAAAAAATAAAATAGGGCTGGGGGTGTAGTTCAGAGGTAGAATAACCCTGGGTTTAATCCCCAATACAAGAAGAAGAAGAAGAAGAAGAAGAGGAGGAGGAGGAGGAGGAGGAGGAGGAGAAGGAGGAAGAGAGAAAGATTGAGAAATGTTCATTGTCCAAAGTTAAGAGTATGTAAGTTGCAGATGGTGACAGTGGGGGCCTTGGGCACCCCCAGCCCCCGGGCACCTCCGCCACAGGCTGCGATTCACTCCCTTGGCCCTCCCAGCAGGTGGAAGTCTAGAAGTAACCCCACGCAACCAGCCTGGAGCCCCAGGACCCGCTCCTGCTGTGCCCTCAGTCCCCGTGCGGAGCTGCGGCTGGCCCTAAGACCCCGGCCAGGCTCCCTGTCCCTTCTCCGAGGCATGTGGGACCTGACAGTCCTATCAGACACGCCCTCGGTCTCCCAGGCCAGTCCCACCTCTGTGCCGGAGATCCTAGCAGCTGAGGTGTCCCCTGCCATGCCTGCGGCCACCAGACCTAAAAAGTAGCTACTGGTCTCCAGGTCCCTGGACCACCCTCCAAGGGGTGCGGGCCCTGGCCGCCAACACCCCGTTATATGAAACGTACCCACCGCACACGTAAAACTGGCTTAACTCTACAAGTCCAACCGCAGCCGCCTGGTCCACGTTTGGCGCACGTTTAATACTTTCATTCTTTTTTTTTTTTTTTTGCGGTACTGGGGATTGAACCCAGGGGCATTCTACCTCCGAGCTACACCTCCAGCCCTATTTATTTATTCTTTATTTTGAAACAGGGTCTCACTAAGTTGCCGAAGGCCTCACTAAGTAGCTGAGGCTGGCCGCAAACCTGTGATCCTCCCGTCTCAGCCCCCCAAGTACTGGGATTACAAGAGTGCGCCACCACACCCGGCTAAATTTGAACTTCAGATAGACAGAAACTAACTTTTTTTTTTTTTTTAGCATACGCATGTCCAAAATGTTGCTGTTTATCTGAAATTCAAATTCAGCTGGGCATGGGCATTTCGACTTCCTGCCTCCCCAGCGAGGGCGTGCGCAGGCAGCCGCGGGCCTGCAGGCGAATGTTTTTGAACGGAACAGCATCATGGTTCGGGGGAATCCCCCCACTGTCCCCAAAATATACGTGTCGGCATGGTAGAAGCCCTGAAATAATACCGTGGGAGGGAGCTAGAGAAGGTGACAGCACGCACGGGGCCTGGGGGAGGCCCCGCCACTGAGGCAGGCGTGAGAACCTAGAAGCTCCGTGAAGGCTTCTGGGAAGAGGTTTCTGAGGAAGGCTGGGCGCAGGCACCGGGCAGGTGGCTCCAATTCAGGGTCAGGGTTGTGTCTTCCTTGTGGGACCGCTGTGGGGATTAGAGGAGGAAGTCAGCACAAAATGCTGGGCTCGGGTCCTGGCAGGAAGGAAGTGCCCACCATCCCATCAATGGCAGTTAGTGTTCTGAGATGTAAGGTCACTTGTGTTATCCCCAAGCGAATGGATCTTCTTCTTTTTCTTCCTTTCTTTTTTTTTTTAGGGGGAGGGAAGGGGGTATTAGAGATTGAACCCAGGGGCACTCTACCTCCTTGCTACACCCTCAGCTCTTTTATTTTTTAATTCTGAAACAGGGTCTCGCTAGATTGCTGAGAGTCTTGCTACATTGCTGAGGTTGACCTTGAACCATCAACCCTACTGTCTCCGCCTCCCAAGTACTGGGATGACAGGTGTGTGTCACCGCGCCCGGCCTGGCACGCCATTTTAAGAAGACCCACTCTCGGCCAGGAGCTGTGATGCATGCCTGTCATCCCAGTACTTGGGAGGCTGAGACAGGAGGATCTCTGGTTCAAGGCCAGCTTCAGCAACTCAGCAAGACCCTCAGCAACTTAGCGAGACCCCGTTCCAAACTAACAACTAACTAACTAAATAAAAAGGGCTGGGGGTGGAACTTGGAGGTAGAACGCCCCTGGGTTCAGTCCCCAGGGCCAACAAAGGAAGATGTCGCGCAGAGGTCCTCTGGCTGCTGGGGGCTGAGATGCACTGGGCCTCCATCCCGGGACAAGGCCGGGACCAGCTGCATGAGCCCTGGAACCTCCAACTCTGATTAACCCTCTGTCAGCCGAGTCTCGGGGCTCCAGGACTCAGAAGCCAGTTTTCTCCCCGATGCCTGAGCGAGGGGGGAGGGAGGCCACATTTCCTACACACGCGTCCCTGTGCACCGGGGGCGGCAGGGGACAGAGAAGGGGTCCGCAGAGCATGCTCATCTCATTTCTCCTTCTGGAGTGTTCCCCATGGGCCCCAGCAAACGAGTCTTGGTTGGCCCAGTGGGGGAAGCCCCGCATTGAACTTGTCTTCCCTGACGCGAGACTCTGCCCGGGGCCCTGGGTTGGGCCACCCGGCTTCTTAGAACTCAACGGAAAGCCCTGGGGAGAAAGGCCACCACTTCCCCTTCCTCGGAAGAGGAACTTGGACTTGCCCTGGCGGGAAAGTCTTGGTGGGGCTTCCGAGAAGCTGCCACGGCTGAGCGGCAGAGGAAAACCGCAGGGGGGGCCGGGCCAGAGCCAGGCTGGGGGGGGACCGGGGACAGCGGCCTTCATTGGCACCGCCCGCCCGCCACGGAGGCCGCCAACTAGCTCCACGGCTCCACCTCCACCTGCTCTTCCAGGGTGTGTGTGTGTGTGTGTGTGTGTGTGTGTGTGTGTGGTACTAGGGGTTAAACCCAGGGCACTCTACCTCCGAGCTACACCCTCACTAGGTTGATGGGAGTCTCACTACTTGCTAAGGCTGTCCTCGAACCTGCGATCCTCCAGTCTCAGCCTCCCAAGTACTAGGATGACAGGTGTGCACACCACCTCAGCTGCCCAGGGCTCCCTCCCCAGGGCCCTCGAACCAGGATGGCCCAGTCCCTCTCCTAGATTCCCCGGCAACATCGCTACCCTGCTGAAGCGCACGTGTTCAGTCTCCGTCCCCTGGAGAAGCCCTGACTGTAGCGGGGGGGTGGAGCTGTCTAGGAACAGTCACACCCCGGAGCTGCCTCCGATGGCCTCTGCATCGGAGGGGGCATCCGCTGGGCGCTTGACTCCGCCGTGCCCGCTGTTTTGTTCCTTTCTAGCCTGGAAACAGGCTTCTCTCTGAGGATTGCTTGTGCCCTCTCGGATCCCGGACACAGCCAAGGAAGGACAGCTGCCGGAGCCCGGGGAGAGAGGGCACAGGGACACACCACAGCTGGCAGAGACCCTCACTCGGGCGTGAGTCCTAAGCTCTCATACGAATGCACCAGGACGATGCGGCGCCCGGATCTGACCTGCACCTGCGGGTACAGAGTCCAGGCCCCAGCGTGCTAGAGCTGCGGCTAGGCCGGCGCTCCCGGCTTCTCCAGGCTGTGCCTGTGTGCGCGGCGCTGGGGATGGAACCCAGGCATTCCACCTCTGAGATACACCCAAGCCCTACTTTTTATTCTTTATTTGGAAACAGATTCTCACTAAGTTGTGGAGGGTCTTACTAAGTAGCTGAGGCTGGCCGCAAACCTGCAATCCTCCTGTCTCAGTCTCCCGAGTACTGGGATTACAAGCGTGCACCACCATGCCTGGCTTTTATTTTTTTTTTATTTTGAAACAGGGTCTCACTAAGTTGCAGATGGCCTCACTAAGTTGCTAAGGCTGGCCTCTAACCTGCGGTCCTCCTGTCTCGGCCTCTCAAGTACTGGGATTATGGGCATGTGCCACCATGCCTGGCTTCTCTAGGCTATTCTGATGAGCTGGTCTCCTTGCCTGGTCACCTCCCGCTTCCCTGGGAACCTCCCTCCTGACTCCCTCCGGTCACCCAGCTGCAGGCTCCTGGTGGCAGCGGCCGGCCGTGGCCATGGGCTCGGCAGGTCTTGACCAACAGTGACGCCGAAATAGATGACGCGCTGTGGTGCAGTCCACGGGCCTTCTGGCTGGCGCCCGCATGCCCACAGACCCAGGCAGCCACGTGTGACCTCCTGCAACCGGAGTTGGCTGGCGCAGGCCACAGTGCTCCCGAGCTGTCTGTGGGTCCTGGCGTTAATCCCCAGTGGTGCTCTCTGGCCAGCAGGTGGCGCTGCGCCCCTCCTCTGCGGCCTCAGTCGGCCCATACCGCCAGGGCCACCAGGCACAGAGCCACCTCCCGCCGCCACGGGGCCAGGGCTGCCCGAGGGTCGTGGGGGGTCCACCTGCTTCTCCAACCAAGCAGCCAGGGCTTGGCCGTAGCCGTGGCCCAAGGCCAGTCCAACCCATCTCTGTGTGGACTGTGTGCACAGCTCGGAGCAGGACCCACAGGACAGCCTGAAGCTCAGGCAGCCGCAGACCGAGGGTAAAAGCAGGAGTCATAGGGCTTTCTCCGCCTGGCTGTGTGGCCCTGGGCAAGTCTCTTGACTTCTCTGAGCTGGTTTCCTTGTCTGTGGAGGGGAAAAATCACAGCAATCTATAAAATGAAACTATCAGCCGGGCGTGGTGGCCTACGGCTGTAATCCCAGTACTTGGGAGGCTGTGACAGAAGGATTGCAGATTCGAGGACAGCCTCAGCAAGTAGTGAGACTCTCATCAACCTAGTGAGACCCTGTTTCCAAATAAGAAATAAAATCAGGCTGGGGGTGTAGCTCAAAGGTAGAATGCCTCTGGGTTCAATCCCCAGTACCATAAATAAATAAACAAATACTATCAGTGTTGTGTCTGGTGGTGCACGCCTATAATACGCCTATAATCCCAGTACTTGGGAGGCTGAAACAAGAGGATCCTAGGTTCGAGGCCAGCCTCAGCAACTTAGTGAGAGCCTCAGCAACTTAACGAGACCTTGGTTTGAAATAAAGAGTAAAATAGGGCTGGGAGTATTGCTCAGAGGTAGAATGCCCCTGGGCTCAATTCCCAATAACACACACACACACACACACACACACACACACACACACACACACTAGGCCTGGGGGTAGAATGCCCCTGGGTTCAATCCCCAGTACCAAAAAAAATCCCCACAGATTGTGCCAGGGTGTGGTGGTACACGCCCATAATCCCAGTGACTCAGGAGGCTGAGGCAGGAGGATTCCAAATTGGAGACCAGCCTGGGCAACTCAGCAAGACCCTGTCTCAAAATAAAAAAAAATAATAAAATATGCCGGGGATGTAGCTCAGTGGCAGAACGCTTGCCTAGCACGTGTGGGGCGCTGGGTTGGGTCCCTAGTATGTAAAGACAAACAAACGAGTTTTAAACAGACACACAATAAGCAAAGCCCTCCGGGGTCGCCCTCCCGTAGGTCCGGTATGGCGCCCATGCTGCCCATCTTGGGACCACTTGGGAAGCACTTGGAGGGTCGGAGGAGAGCTGCAGGAGGTTAGACACGGGCCAGGAGCAGCCGGCCTCCGGGGAGGGCAAAATGGAGGCAGAGGAGACTGCAGGGGAGAGGGGAGGTAGGAGGCCCGCGTGGACACACTCCATCCTCGCAAGTGTCAGCCGGCCAGCCCGCTGGGCGCCCTCTGTCCCTGCAGGGAGGCGGTGGCGAGGCCACGCGCGCAACCTTGCTCCGGAAGCCCGGCGGCCGCCTCTGGCCCCCGCTTGACCTCTGGCCTGGGCTTCTGGGAACTCGCTGCCTTTCTCTTTCCTTTTCTCGTACTAGATGTTCATCAGATTGTCGTGCAGCCCATTCCAGGCCACCTGTGGACACCATGCAGAAAGTGGGAAACAAAACAAAACACCTAGTGACCCCAAGCCCAGCCACTCGGAGATCCTGGGGGGGTGCGTTTCTGGGCTGGGGGGCGCAGCTCTGGTGGAGGGCTGGCCTGGCACGCAGGAGGCCCTGGGCTCCGTCCCTGCACTCCACAAGCAAGTGAAAGACGCTCGCTCAGTCTAGTCTTGTCCTTGTCGGCCTGGTGCACAATCCTGAGTACACTTGACACTAGCCCAGGCATGGTCCTTGGACAAGAAAACTCCTGGGACCGTGAGTTTAAGGGCAGCACAACCCAGACCCGGTGCCAGGACAGGCCCCTAGATTTTTTGTTTTGCTTTGTTTTGTTTTTAGTACCAAGGATTGAACCCAGGGGCGTTCTACCTCCAAGCTACACCCCCAGCCCTATTTTTTATTCTTTATTTTTGAAACAGGGTCTCACTAAGTTGCGGAGGGCCTCACTAAGTAGCTGAGGCTAGCCATGAACCTGCGATCCTCCAGTCTCAGCCTCCCAAGTACTGGGATGACAAGCATGCGTCACCACGCCCGGCTGTGCCCTAGATTTAGACACTCACTGCTGCCCGACATGGGCTGCTTGTTTGTTTATTTAGCTCTTCTGAGTAAGCCCAGGAGGAGGCTGGCTGCCAGAGTTTCCTGAGTCTCCACGGCTTGCCCAGGGGGACTTCCTAGAAAGGGAGCCACTGGGTCAAAGGGCGTGAGGGCCGTAACATCCTCATACCTGTGGACAAACTGAGTTCCAAAAGGTTCTGGTGCACGGTCCCCCCTGGGGTGGCAGAGCGATGGGAGCCGCTAGGCCCTGCTCACCCCAGGCCTGCTCTGACGACCTGGTGCTGGAGGTGGAAGGAGGAGGCCGGGGGACCCAGCACGGGAAGAAGCGCCCAGCACTGTCCAGCCCCGGCGACTGGGCAGGGCTGCCCTCCTGTCGGTGGAGCCAGGGTTGCTGTGTGTGTGTGTGTGTGTGTGTGTGTGTGTGTGTGTGTGTGTGTGAGACTGGGGAGTGAACCCAGGGGCATTTTACCTCTGAGCTACACCCTTAACCTGATTTTATTTATTTATTTATTTATTTATTTTTATAGTACTGGGAATTGAACCCACAGGCATTCTACCTCCAAACTACACCCCCAGCCCTATTTTTTTATTCTTTATTTGGAAACAGGGTCTCACTAAGTTGCGGAGGGCCTCACTAAGTAGCTGAGGCTGGCTGCGAACCTGCGCTCCTCCTGTCTCAGTCTTCCAAATACTGTGATTACAGGTGTGCACCACCACACCAAAAGATCCTTTTAAAACCTAGGTCAAGCCAGGCGTGGTTCGAGGCCAGCCTCAGCCTGGGGTGTAGCTCGGAGGTAAAACCCCCCTGGGTTCAATCCCCGGTACCACAAAAAAAAAAAAAAAACTATGTGAAGTCAGGCATGGTTGCAGGTTCGCAGCCAGCCTCGGCTACTTAGTGAGGCCCTCCACAACTTCGTGAGACCCGGTTTCAAAATAAAGTATAAAAAATAGGGCCGGGGGTGTAGCACGGAGGTAGAATGCCCCTGCGTTCAATCCCCAGTACCACACACAAAAAAAGTTTAGGTCAACTGAAGTGGATCTTCAACGCCACATCGTCCAGTGTCTTGGCCTCGCCCTGATGTATGAGCCTCTAGTGTCCCTGCCTCCTCCGCCCCATCACCTCCTTCCTCCCACCACCTCACCTACTCTACTCAGATGTTTATTGGGCTCTTCTGCGCCACTGTCCTATGTTGGAAAGGCCCTCCCTGATCACCCCTCAAAATAGTACCCGCTCTCCCATTCCTTCCCGGGCCGGGTCCCTTCAGAGCTCGGCTGGACGATTTGAGGACCGTCTGCCTTGCTGGCGAGAAGAGAGCCCGGCGAGCGGCGGGTGGACTGGTCTGCTCCCTGCCCGATCCCCAGTGCCAGGCAGGTGGCCTCACCGGAGCAGGAGCACTGCAGGCAGGGTCACTGAATGGCGGGGTGTGTGCGCACGGCTCCCTCGGGCTGTACCTCCGGGTCCCAGCCGGTACACAGGGCCTGGCGATGCAGAGGGAGGAAGGCGCAGGCAGCGCGGGTGGCCTGGGATTCCTGACTGTCACCGCCGCCTGGCCGAGTCGCCTCGCCTCTTTGAACCTCGGTTTTGTCATCCATAAAATGGGCGTGATGGTACCTGTACAGGCAGCATTCCCCGGGCCTGGCAGTGAGTTTGAAATGACAAATGTAGGTCACAAAGCATAACCTGGTCTTGCACAACCTGCAACCAGGCTGCTGGGCACCCAGCTACCTGCCCTGAGCCCTGCAAGGTCACACACACACACACACACACACACACACACACACACACGCAGGCTTGTGCCACCGGTGTTTTTGCACCCGCCCCGGGCCTCCCCAGCCCTGGAGATGGAACCCCATCTCCGCATTTCTGCGACCTCCACAGAGCACTGTGCCGCCGGGCAGCTGGAAGTGGCGCTAGGGACATCCAAAGGCCAACCAACAGTCGGGCATGGTGGCACACGCTTGTAATCCCAGTACTTAGGAGGCTGAGACCGGAGGATCCGGGTCCGCGGCCAGCCTCAGCTATTTAGTGAGGCCCTCCACAACTTAGTGAGACCTGGTTTCAAAATAAAGAATAAAGCCGGGTGTGGTGGTGCACGCTTGTAATCCCAGTACTTAGGAGGCTGAGACCGGAGGATCCGGGTCCGCGGCCAACCTCAGCTACTTAGTGAGGCCCTCCGCAACTTCGTGAGACCTGGTTTCAAAATAAAGTCTAAAAAATAGGGCTGGGGATGTAGCTTGGAGGTAGAAAGCCCCTGGGTTCAATCCCCGGTACCACAAAAATAAATAAAGAAAGAAAGAATAAAAAATAGGGCTGGGGGTAGCTTGGAGGTAGAATGCTCCTGGGTTCAATCCCAGGTACCACACACAAAAAAATAAAGGCCAACCAATGAGTCACTGGCTCACTGAAGGCTGTAGATATGTGAATGAACTCAGAGAGCTATAGGTGGGATTTTATTTATTTTTGTAGCATTGGGGATTTAAGCCAGGGGCGCTCTACCACGGAGCTACAGCCCCAGCCCTTTTTCTTTTTTTTTTTTTTTTTTTGCAGTACCGGGGATTGAACGCAGGGGCATTCTACCTCCGCGCTACACCCCCGGCCCTATTTTTTATACTTTATTTTGAAACCGGGTCTCACAAAGTTGCGGAGGGCCTCACTAAGTAGAGAGAGAGAGAGACGGAGGGAGAGAGAGAGAGAGCGAGAGAGAGCTGAGGCTGGCCGCGAACCCTGATCCTCCGGTCTCTGCCTCCCAAAGTACTGGGATTACAAGCGTGCGCCACCACGCCCGGCCCCTTTTTCTTTTTTATTTTTTTTTGCGTGTGTGGCACTAGGGATTCAACTCAGGGGCATTCTACCTCCGAGCTACACCCTCACAGCCCTATTTTTATTATTTTTTTAAAATTTTGAAACAGGGTCTCACTAGGTTGATGAGAGTCTCACTACTTGCTGAGACTGTCCTTGAACCCGAGATCCTCCTGTCTCAGCCTCCCAAGTACTGGGATTACAAGCATGCACCACCACGCCAGCTTTTCTTTTTTAGTTTGAGACAGGGTCTCCCTGGGCGTGGTGGCCCACACCTGTAATCTTATTACTTGGGAGGCTGAGACAGGAGGATTGCAGGTTCACAGCCAGCCTCAGCAACTTTGTGAGGCCCTCCACAACTTAATGAGACCCTGTTTCAAAATAAAAAGTGAAACGGAGCTGGGGATGTAGCTCAGAGGTAGAATGCCCCTGGGTTCAATCTCCAGTATTAAAAACAAAACAAAGCAAAACAAAAAATCTGGGGGCATGTCCCCAGTACCAAAAAAAAAAAAACAAAACAAAACAAAAACAAAAACAGAGAGACAGGATCTCGCTAAGTTGCCCAGGCTGGCCTTGAACCTGTGCTCCTCCTGTCTCAACCTCTGGAGTCACTAGGATTACAGGTGACAGGGCAGGGACTTTAGACCTGGAGAGAGGGCAGAGCTACCCGGGTTCTGGAAGGTCTCAGCGCCCCACCTGAGTTGGGAGGGAGATACGCCTGGGCCAAGTTCACTCAGGGACGGGGTGGCCAGCCTCCTCCCAGGAGTCGGCCACATGGGCCACATGGTCTGAGCCGCGGGGTGGAGCCGGCTACCCACCTGCATTCCTTGCTCTGTGTACCCATGAGCTCATCCCGGCCCTGCAGCCGCCCACGGGGCAGACCTTCGCCCCACGCTGCGGCTGAGGGCGTGACGCTCTGCCCTGGCAAGGTCACCCGGCAAGGTCACCCGGCACAGACCCGGGCTCCACCACGGCAGGAGCAATGTGGTCCTGGAGGGCGTCCCACTGTCCAGTTAGGCTTTAGAGACCCCACTGATCCTGTCCACGCACTTAACAAACTCTGATTAAAGCCGGGCGTGGTGGTGCAGGCCTGTGATCCCAGGTCTTGGGAGGCTGAGATACAAGGATCATGGGTTTGAGGCCAGCCTTGGCAACTTAGCGAGACCCTCAGCAACTCAGCGAGACCCTGTTTCAAAATAAAAAGGGCTGAGGGTATAGCTTAGAGGTAGAATGCCCCTGGGTTCCATCCCTAGCACAATAAATAAATAAGGGCTGCAGGTGTAGCTCGGAGGTAGAATGTCCCTGGGTTCAATTCCCAGTACAAAAACAAAACAAATAAATCAAGTTCCATCGCCCCTCCTGCAGGCTGCCAGGCCAGCTGTCCCTCCGCAGTCCCCGGGACCCAGCGAGGGGGAAGGGCGTGGGGCGCAGCCAGTCAGCGAAACTCCTCTTAGGAAGGAGAGGCTGGGCCCAAGGTGGAGAAACCGGGAGTCTGCAGGCCCGAGGGCGTGGGCAGCCGGGGAGGGACTCAGTCCTCAGGAATGGGTGGGTCTCAGGCGGGCGGGCCACTTCCTCGCGGCCCGGGTCCTGTGCTGTCCTCCTGAGGAGCCTCCTGGCGACAGGCAGGGACCTGCCGGCCGCCTGTGTGGGCAGCGCTTGGCGTGGCCCTCCTGGTCTCATTAGCGGTGATTCACCGGGGCCCGCCTGGCTGTCGGGGACCTGTCCCACTGCGGGGGAACCAGCCGGGCAGGCACCTCACCTCCCTCCTCCCTGGTACCCATGGCAGGGCCTGCCAGGCACGCCGTCGGAACGCTTCCGTCTAACCAACAAACATTTATTGAGCACCTACTGCATGCCAGGCACCGTGGCAGGTGCGAGGCATACAGGGTGAAACCAGCAGGTCCAGCCGCCCAGGAGGCCGAGGCGGGAGGATCGCAGGTGCCTGAGTTCAAGACCAGCCTGGGCAAGAGAGCCAGACCCTGTCTCAACAAACAAACAAACAAACAAACAAACAAAAGCAAATGAGTCTTCTTGAAGATGGGAGTGCTGTGGAGAGAAAACTGAGCCGAGCAGGAGATGGGGGTTGTGATTTTATTTATCTATTTATGTATTTATTTGTGGTGTTGGAATAGAACCTAGGGGCTCTGGGCTACACCTCCAGACCTATTTTATCTTTTATTTGGAAACAGGGTCTCACTAAGTTGCGGAGGGCCTCACTCAGTTGCTGAGGCTGAAGTCCTCCTGTCTCAGCTTCCAAGTACTGGGATTACAAGCGTGCACCAGCACGCCTGGCAGGGGGTTGTGATTTTATTTTATTTTATTTTATTTTTTTATTTTATTTTATTTTATCTTATTTTATTTTTCTGTACCGGGGATTGAACGCAGGGGCGTTCTACCTCCGCGCTATGCCCCCGGCCCTCTTTTTTTTTATGCTTTATTTTGAAACCGGGTCTCATGAAGTTGCGGAGGGCCTCACTAAGTAGCTGAGGCTGGCCGCGAACCCAGATCCTCCAGTCTCAGCCTCCCAAGTACTGGGATTACAAGCGTGCGCCACCAAGCCCGGCGTATTTTATTTTATTTTATTTTATTTTACTGGCACTGGGGATTGAACCCAGAGGCATTCTACCTCTGCCCGATTGTATTTCTTATTTGGAAACAGCCTCACTAAGTTGCGGAGGCTGGCTTTGAACCTCCCAAGACAGGCAATCCTCCTGTCTCAGGCTCCCAAGTACTAGGATTACAAGCATGCGCCACCACACCTGTTTTAGGTTGTGATTTTGTTTCTGGGTGTTTTTGGGGGGGTACCGGGGATTGAACCCAGGGGCATACCCCGGCCCTATTTTTTATCCTTTACTTTGAAACCGGGTCTCGCGAAGTTACAGAGGGCCTCACTAAGTAGCTGAGGCTGGCCGCCGAACCTGGATCCTCCTGTCTCAGCCTCCCAAGTACTGGGATTACAAGTGTGCACCACCACGCCCGGTTTAGGTTATGATTTTTAAATAAGGCGATCCTAGCTGAGTGTGGTGGCCCCTTGTCAAAGCATTTCGCATATGGAGTCATAGCTACCCACGCAGGGAATCAGACCCCGCCGTCCTGGAGGGTGGGCTGGGGTGCAGACCAGGACTTGGGCCCCTCGGAGGACTCGGAGCAGAAGGACAAGACCAGGCTGATGGTGTGTGTTGGGGACTGGAGGGGGGGACAGCTCACAGATTACTGCAACGGTCCAGGCAGGAGCCAGAAAGAGTAAGCCGGGCGTGGTGGCGGACGCTTGTAATCCCAGTACTTTGGGAGGCGGAGACCGGAGGATCCGGGTTCACGGCCAGCCTCAGCTCTCTCTCTCTCTTTCCCTGTCTCTCTCTCTCTCTCTCTCTCTCTCTCTCTACCTAGTGAGGTCCTCTGCAACTTCGTGAGACCTGGTTTCAAAATAAAGTATAAAAAAAAATAGGGCCGGGGGTGTAGCGTGGAGGTAGAACGCCCCTGGGTTCAATCCCCAGTACCGCAAAAAAAAAAAGGAGCCAGAAATAGTCAAGGAAGGATGGAAGCAGGGTGCTGGCGGCCAGGAGTGAGGAGGACCGAGGTCGAGGGGCAGTTTCTGGAAGGGACATCCACAGAACCCAGTGACTCCCGGCCCTGGCGGGTGGCCTCCAACTGCCCTCTTTTATCTTGTGTCTTTTCTTATGTCTTGCTTGTGGACTGATAGTTGGACACAGTATGGCACAGTTGTTACAAGCGCAGCTTCAAGCCGGCTACGGGTTTAAATCCCAGCTCTGGCCAGGCATGGTGGTACACACCGGTAATCTCAGTACTTTGGAGACTGCCCTGAGTTCAATTCCTAGTACCACAAAAGAGAGAGAGAGAGAAAGAGAGAGAGAAAAGGAGCTAATTTATAAGTAGATATGAAGATTTAAAAATTTTAGCAATTTCCCCCCAAAAAATACCCAAAACCTAAGGCTTCCTCTGAAAGACTTCATAGAATTCTGCCAATGTTCCACAGAAAACTTTCAAAAATTCCTCCTATGCCCTAAGGACAGCTCTCCCCGGCCAGCAGGGGGGAGCAGGGCACGTCCCCGAGTGACACTGGGGTGTTCCCTGTGTCCTTGTGAATTTCCCCGAGTCACCATGACTCACTGCCCACAATCAGGACTCTCTACCTTGCCACCGCGAGGGTGACAGGGGACCAAGGGCCTTCTGCAAACACAAGCCTGATTATAGAGTGTGCGGGCACGCAGGAGAGCAGGGTGACCCTTGGCCTCAGGGTCGTGTCCCTGCCCACTGACTTGGCAAATCCTGGGTGAATCACCTTGTGTCCTCACTTAAATACTCTTCTGAGCCGGGCATGGTAGTACACGTTTGTAATCAATCCCAGTACTTGGGAAGCTGAGGCAGGAGGATCGCAGGTTCGAAGCCAGCCTCAGCTACTTAGGCTCTTGGCAACTTAGTGAGACCCTGTTTCAAAATAAAAAAAAAAAAAAGCCGGGTGTGGTGGTGCACGCTTGTAACCCCAGTACTTGGGAGGCTGAGACAGGAGGAGCCAGGTTCGCGGCCAGCCTCAGCTACTTAGTGAGGCCCTCCGCAACTTCGTGAGACCCTGTTTCAAAATAAAGAACAAAAAATAGGACTGGGGGTGTAGTTCGAAGGTAGAATGCCCCTGGGTTCAATCCCCAGTTCTGCAAAATGAATAAATGAATAAATAAATAAATAAAATAAAATAAAGAATAAAAAATAGGGCTGGAGGTGTAGCCCGGAGGTAGAATGCCCCTGGGTTCAATCCCTATACTGCCAAAAAATAAAAATAAAAAAAAATTTAAAAATAAATAGAAAATAAAATGGGTTGGTGGTGTAGTTCAGGGGTAGACTGTCCCTAGGTTCTATCCTTAGAAGTATTTTCCCCCAAAAAAATTAGTTGAAATGATAAATTGTATGTTCTGTGTTTATCCCACAATTAAAAATTAATGTGTGTTTGTGTGTGTGTGTGTGTGTGTGTGTGTGTGTGTGTGTGACTGGAGATTGAATCTAGGGGCATTCTACCTCTGAGCTACACCTCCAGCACAATTTTTTAAATTTCTTATTTGGAAACAGGGTCTCACTAAGTTGCTAAGGCTGGCTTCGAACCTTCAATCCTCCTGTCTCTGCCTCTCAAGTACTGGGATTACAAGCGTGCGCCACCACACCCAGCTCTAAAAATTAACTTTTGCGGGCACAGTGGTGCACCCCTGGAAATCCATCTACTTGGGAAACTGAGGCAGGAGGATCACAAGTTCAAATAAAATAAAAAGGGCTGGGGGTGTTGCTCAGTGGTAGCGCACCCCTGGGCTCAATTCCCAGTACCACACAAAACAACTAAAAATAAATAACTTTTTTTTTTTTTGCAGTACCGGGGATTGAGCCCAGGGGCGTTCTACCTCCGCGTTACACCCCCGGCCCTATTTTTTTATACTTTATTTTAAAAACGGGTCTCACGAAGTTGCAGAGGGCCTCACTAGGTAGAAAGAGAGAGAGAGACAGGGAGAGAGAGAGAGAGAGAGAGAGAGCTGAGGCTGGCCTCGAACCTGGATCCTCCCGTCTCCGCCTCCCAAAGTACTGGGATTACAAGCGTGCGCCACCACGCCCGGCTATAAATAACATTTTTTAAAATGGAGGGGTCTTGTTGATTTCCTCAAATCAGAAGAATTCACAATACTGACTGAGCTAGGCACTTTATACACGTTACTGTTGTTAATTCTCACCACATCTGAGTGTGGAAAGAGTCACTAGGTTTTTTCTTTCTCCTATTGATTGATTGATTGATTGATTGATTGTCATACTGGGGATTGAACCCAGGGGCTACACCCCCAGCTACACCTGAGCTACACCCCCAGCCCTATTTTATTTTTTATTTTGAAACAGGGTCTCACTAGGTGACTGAGGGCCTCAATAAGTTGCTCAGGCTGGTCTCGAACCTGCGATCCTCCTGCCTCAGCCTCCCAGAGCCCCTGGGTGAAAGGTGAAAGAGATCCGTATCAGCTCCATTTGATGGAGGAGGAAAGCAAGCCCCAGGGACATGTTCAAGGTCACACAGCTGGGCCTGCCCTAGAAGCGCCACTGGCCTGTGTCCTAAGACACCTAAGTCTGATCCACACCACCAAGTAAGCACAGGACAGGCCGAAGGTAGGAGAGGCCTTTTTTTTCTTTCTTATTTTTTGGTGCTGGGGATGGAACTGGGGGCATTCTACCTCTGAGCTACACCTCCAGCCCTATTTCATTTTTTATTTGGAAACAGTCTCACAAAGTTGCAGAGGGCCTTGCTAAGTTGCGGAGGCGGGCTTCAAACCTGCGATCCTCCCGTCTCAGCCTCCCAAGTACTGGGATGACAGGTGCGCCCCACCATGCCGGCTCTCTTCTTCTTCTACTTTTTTTTTTTTGGTACTGGAGGTTGAGCCCAAGGCCTCAGACATGCTAGGTGAGCACTGAGCTCCAGCCCCAGCCCAAGGAGCTGCCTTTCTTAAGATTGTAGTTGTAAAGAGGGCACAGTGGCTCATCCCTATCATTCCAGAGATTCCAGAAGCTGAGTCAGGAGGATCAAAAATTGGAGGCTAGCCTGGGCAATTAGTGAGATCCTGTTTTAAAGTTAAAAAAAAAAAAAAAAAAGCCAGCCGGGCATGGTGGCACATACTTGTAATCCCAGTACTTGGGAGGCTGAGACCGGAGGATCCGGGTTCGCGGCCAGCCTCAGCTACTTAGTGAGGCCCTCCGTAATGTCGTGAGATCTGGTTTCAAAATAAAGGATAAAAAATAGGGCTGGGGATGTAGCACGGAGGTAGAACGCCCCTGGGTTCAATCCCAGGTACCGCAAAAAAAAAAAAAAAACAAAGCCAGGCATGGTGGTGCATGCTTGTCATCCCAGTACTTGGGAGG
>PVJS01031680.1:0-23213 GCA_004027185.1 Glis glis | reverse complement strand
TTTTTTGCGGTACCAGGGATTGAACCCAGGGGCGTTCTACCTCTGCGCTACACCCCCGGCCCTATTTTTTATACTTTATTTTGAAACCAGGTCTCACGAAGTTGTGGAGGGCCTCACTAGGTAGAGAGAGAGAGAGAGAGGGAGAGACACAGGGAGAAAGAGAGAGAGAGAGAAAGAGAGAGAGCTGAGGCTGGCCGCGAACCCGGATCCTCCGGTCTCTGCCTCCCAAAGTGCTGGGATTATAAGCGTGCACCACCACGCCTGGCTCCTGGATGTTTTTTATGTAAACAATCATGTTATCTGAAAATGGGGCAGTTTGGTCTCTTTGTTTCTAATTTGTATGCCTTTTATTTCCTTTTCTTGCCATATTATACTCCTTAAAAGTTCTAGCACTTTGCTGAGTGTGTCTGCTGAGAGCTGACATCCTTACCTTGTTTCAATTGGGGAAAATATTCAGTATTTCATTATTAAATATAATGTTTGCTGTAAGTTTTTGCACATGCTGTTTAGCAATTTCAGTTCTTAAGTTTGTTGATGTTTTATGGCCTAGAATATAGTCGATCCTAGTATATGTTCCATGACCCTTGAAAACAATGTATATTCTGCTGCTGTTGATTGGAGTATTCTATAGATATTGACCAGATCCTATTGCTTGATGGTGTCCCTCAGTTCTTCTATATCTTTGTTGATTTTCTATCTAGTCATTCTCTCAATTTTTTTTTTAATTGGTGGTACCGGGGATTGAACCCAGGGGCATTCTACTTCCAGGCTACACTCCCAGCCCTACTTTTTGTTCTTTATTTTGAAACAGGGTCTCACTAAGTTGCGGAGGGCCTCACTAAGTAGTTGAGGCTAGCCGAAAACCTGGATCCTCCAGTCTCAGCCTCCCAGGTACTGGGATTACAAGTGTGCGCCACCACACCCAGCATTCTCTCAATTTTTGAGAAAGGACTGTTAAAGTTTGCAACTTAATTGTGAATGAATTTATATAGTTCTCCTTTCATATCTATCAATATTTCTCCCACATATTTTGTAGCTCCACAGTTTGGTTCGTAAATATTTAGGATTACTGTGTCTTCTTGAGAGATTCACCTTTTTAATCCTTATATAATGTGCCTCTTATTCTCTGATAATTTTGTTCTCTCTGGAGTCTACTTTATTTAATATTAATGTAGCCATTCTTGCTTTCTTTGACTAATATTTGCATTTTATATCTTTTCCAAACCCTTTCCTTTCCACTTACCTATATCCTTATATTTGAATGAAGTTTCTTGTATACAACATATAATTAGGTCATGTTTTTTAATCCATCTGTCAATCTTTGTCTTCGAATTGGTTTGTTTGCACCATTTACATTTAATGTAATCATTAATACGTAGGAGTTTAAAGCTTCCATGTTATTTTTCCTTTTAGTTTGTTCACTGTTTTCATGTTTCTGTTTTCTTTTTCTTGCCTTCCTATGGGTTCCGTGAACATTTTTTAGAATATCACTTTGTTTTATCTTAGTGTATTTTATTGTATCTCTGTAGAGATTTTTTTAATGGCTGCTAAAAACACCAGTGTAGGTATGTCACCACTATTGCTGGGTGGTGTAGAGAGTCCTAACTCTTTCCCCTAGTCCTCCTCTAACACCATCCCAATGGGATGGGAAAGATACACCCGATTAGGACCAGAAAAGGGGAGAAGTACAGGCTTCCCAGATGATCCTCGTTGGTAGTACAGCAATGGGGAGGCAAGCCCCATCCTATGGGGATGAAACTTCCAGCTCCCTACTTAATCACCTCTGACACCATCCTGGTGGGAAGTGGATGAAGAGTTGGGGGTGGAGTATTACAGCCTGGCAAGGGTAGAAGTCCAGGCCTTTGGTGATAGGGATGGGACCATAGTTTTCTCTGTGGTGTTTGGCTTGAATGAAGCAGTTATTGTATACAAGTTTTCAGTCATGCTAAGCTGTTCCTTCTTGATCATTTGGGAACAGACTTTTGTTGGGGCTCTTTTGGTCTGCTCCCATTAGTGTTTCCAGGTAGCTGGTTTATTCAGCTCCAAGTCTGGGCACCCTGCGGCCCAGTCAAGTTAATACATAAATTTTACCATCACAGTATGCAACCATTTAAGACACTTCCATTGACATTAGGTACATACGTGAGAATACCAGTGCCAACCTCAATATTATGTATGGAGAAGCAGGGAGTGGGGTGGGAGCTGGGAGAAAGTTCACCAAGTGCTCTGTGCATGTATATCACTATCACTATCAACTACATTATGATGTAAGACAATGATGTACCAATAAAAGTATTTTAAAAATAAAAGAAGTTGGGCATGGTGGAGCATGCTAGTAATACCAGTACTTGGGAGGCTGACACAGGAGGATCGCAGGTTCAAAGCCAGCCTCAGCAACTTAGTGAGGCTCTCAGCAACTTAGTGAGACCTTGTTTCCAATTAAAATATAAAATAGGTCTGGGGGTATAACCCAGAGGTAGAAGGCCCCTGAGTTCCATCCCCAGTACCACACACAAAATAATAATAATAATAATAATAATAATAATAATAATAATAAAAGCTCTGGCCTACCAAACTGGTAATTTGGACCTAAAAATGAATCCTGTCCAAGGTTACTCATAAATTCACATGTCAGGCTCTCTCTGAGATATACGGAGAAACTCAAAGGGAATAAGTATAGCCCCTCAAAGGCCAAAAATTTGTTTAAAGGGAGCAGGCACTAAAACTTGAAAAGCAGTATGGCATTATGGGAAGTTAGAACCTTCTGGTTGCCATTTTTCTTCAGGAGAGCTTTAGAGGAAAACTGTTGTAACTTTTATTTTTTCTAATTCTTTTTTGTGTGTGTGTGTGTGTGTGTGTGTGTACTTATGTGAGTTTGGTACTGGGGATTAAACCCAGGGGCATTTTACTTCTGAGCTACAACCCCAGTCCTATTTTATTTTTTTATTTTGAAACAGGGTCTTACTAAGTTACTGAGGGCCTCACTAAGTTGCGAGGCTGGCCTCAAACCTGCAATCCTCCTGTCTCAGCCTCCCAAGTACTGGGATTACAGGAGTATACCACGATGCCCAGCTTCTTCCTGAGTCTTAAGTATAAGAATGCATTTTTTCATTATGGAAAGATAAAAATTTCAGAATAAGAATTTGTCATTACCTATAATCCTTTGTCACAATCTCTTAACACTTTCCCTGGGGCCACACCTGGATCTCAAGGGCTGTCTGGTGCTAGGTGCAGGCATCCCTTGCTGGGGAAGACTCTGGACTCCAGTAAATCTCTGCTCCCAGGTGTCTGAGTGGCCTGAGGCAAATCACTTCTCTAAACAGCAGTTTTGTTATCTGAAAATGAGGGGTTTCATATCTATAAAATCAGTAATTATAAGAATTAGATAAGATACTATTTATGAAGCCCAGTGCTAAACATACAGTAATGCTGGATAATAGTAGCACTGATCACTTACTATTATCATCATAAGATGGTTTTTTGTCATTATAAGCTCTTAATCATCAACATTTTTCAAAGGCTTCAAAAAGCCCTGTTGTATGAGTGTTCCATAATTAAACATTCCCTAATGTTAGACATCTAGGTAGTCTTCAGTTTTTCCATTTATAAATAAGACTACCATCTTAGTGCTTAAATCTCTGTCTCCATTTTAGATCGTTTCCTTACATTTGGCTTCTTAGAGGAAGAATTACAAAGTCAAGACGTAGAACTTTCTAGAAGGAGATACCAAGAGAGAGACTTTTTTAATTTTCAAACTTTGCATTTCCTAGATGCATCAGATGGTGAAGAAGGAAGGGACACAGAAATGATGCAGCAAGAGACAGCTCCAGTTCCTGCCCCATCAAAGGAAACCAAACAGGTGACAGTACTGGGAAAGCCACAGCTGTGAGATTCTGAAGTCAGCTTCTTCTGCCCCTCTACTGCATTTCCTGGGCCCTGTTAGCAGTTGGTGGTGGGATCTGAGGGAAGCTTTTACCTTCTCTGCCTTCAAAAAGACCATGCTTAAGCTGGGCGTGGTGGCGCACGCTTGTAATCCCAGTACTTGGGAGGCTGAGACAGGAGGATCACAGGTTCGACACCAGCTTCAGCAAGTAGTGAAACTTTCATCAACCTAGTGAGACCCTGTTTCAAATAAAAATTTAGAAAAATAGGACTGGGGGTGTAGCTCAAAGGTAGAATGCCCCTGGGTTCAATCCCCAGTCCAAAAAAAAAAAAGGCCATGCTTCCCTATTATGAACAGCAAGGTCTGTATCCCTCGGTTTTGTTTGTTTTACTATATACGTGTATTTCACAATAATTATATCTTAGATTTCATGTCACATTTTCACAGAAGATCCAGACTTATTCTTTTGAGTACAGTTCCTAAGAGGAAACAAATAGCGTAGATATGAAACATAAACCCCACACAGTGCATGATTACGGTACCATGCCACGCTGCCAGCAGATTCTGGGGCCTTCATTCTACCAGCATTGTGGTCTGTCATAAGTATTCTTATCGGAACCGGGCGTGGTGGCCCACACTTGTAATCCCAGCACTTGGGAGGCTGAGACAGGAGGATCGCAGGTTCGCAGCCAGCCTCAGCTACTTAGTGAGGCCCTCCGCAACTTAGCAAGACCCTGTTTCAAAATAAAGAATAAAAAATAGGGCTGGGGGTGTAGCTCGGAGGTAGAATGCCCCTTGGTTCAATCCCCAGTTCTGCAAAAAAAAAAAAAAATAAGTATTCTTATCGGGAATTTGCTGCCTTTGTATTACTCCATGTGACCATTTGAATAATTTATTACTTCCTGGACCTAACTTTTTATTGCCTTTTAAATCTTACTGACCTTTGAAATGCCACTCACATCCATTTGTAGCTTCTTCCGATTACATGTCCTTCAAACTTGATGGGTAAATTCAAGTGTAATTTTTAAAGAATTGTCTGCTGTCCATCCAAAGTTATTATCTTCTCCATAGTAATGATTTGTGATCTAATTCTTACTCTTGGTGCCCTAAACTCATTCCACTAGAGGGTGACTCTACCCAGGGTTTAGAACCAGGCTCAGGATAACTGTGAGAAACAGTTTTGCATAGTGGTTTTTTACAAGCTTTGTGACCTTGGGCAAATTAAATCCACTGCCTCAGTCTCCTTACTGATAAAATGATGATAATCTCTTCCTCACAAAGTTGCATGGGCATTAGATGAGTTAGTACATGTTAAGTACTTCAAACTTGTTAACGAAGAATAATCACTGTTCATTATTATAATGAAATACTTCATCTTTTTTATTTTGTTCATGATTTTTTTTTTCCTCATGGGAAGGGGAGTACAGAAAGGTATCCTTTTTTTTTTTTTTTTGGTACTAGGGATTGAATTCAGGGGCATTCTACCTCTGAGCTACACCCCAGCCCTATTTCATTGTTTATTTTTAAACAGGGTCTCACTAAGTTGCCAAGGGTCATACTAGGTTGTTGAGGCTGTCCTTGAATCTGCGATCCTCCTGTCTCAGCCTCCCAAGTACTGGAATTACAGGCATGTGCCACTACGCCCAGCAGGTATACATATTTAATATGTATTCATCTTGGTTTTCTCTCCAGCCATTAAATATTTTGCTCAAAGGCTCTAAACCAATTTTAGTTTTGACCATCCTTTCAAAGACCTAGGTGAATACCCTTAGCTTTTCAGTTTCTTCAAGGTAGAGTTAAATGTGCCTTAATTTGTCCCACACATCACCATGATTTCTTTGACCTTTGTCTCTAGTCAGTGTCCACCTGCAGAATTAACTTCCAAATATTCTTCTTGTTACCCCAAGGGCTTTCTTTTTCCTTTCTCCCTTGATCATCTTCTTGCTTCCTCTTTACTTTTCCTGGACCCATTGGTAAAAGAATAAGTATGAATTATAAACTCACCCAAGCCTATGTCACTACTGTCTTTTTATTGGCAGAACCATTAGCATTGCCAAATTTCTGCCTGTTTTATAGCTCCTTTCTCCTTGGCTTTTCTTTCTACACAACCATCAAGTTAGATAAATGGAAGGTAACTGTAGGAAGAAGAAGAAAAATGGGAGAGAAATTTAAATATATTCTAGCCAGGCATGGTGGTACATGCCTGTAATCACAGCAGCCCTATGGGCTTGGTGATGCCCCATTTTATAAAGAACCTAAAGCCGGGTATGGTGGCGCACACTTGTAATCCCAGTACTTTGGGAGGTGGAGACCGGAGGATCCGGGTTCGCGGCCAGCCTCAGCCCTCTCTCTCTCTCTCTTCTCTCTCTCTCTCTCTCTCTCTCTCTCTCTCTCTCTCCCTCTCTCTCTCCTTAGTGAGACCCTCCGCAACTTCGTGAGACCCAGTTTCAAAATAAAGTATAAAAAAAAATAGGGTCGGGGGTGTGGCGTGGAGGTAGAAGGCCCCTGGGTTCAATCCCCAGTACCACAAAAAAAAATAAAATAAAATAAAGAACCTGAGGCTCAGAGACAAGATCTGGGAGCTGTGGCCCGCTGGGCTGGCTGTGAGCAGGTGTTGACAAAGCTGCTGCTTCAGCTTCCCTTTCCACCTATCCTTTCTTTTTCAGCTTGGGAAAATTGGGTTAGCTATGTGCTTTGTTGATCCATACCTATGTTTATGTTCTACTGAGCATAAAGAAATGGAGCTTAAGATTTTACTGCCCATTTTAACCACCTTCCTCTTGCTCTTATTTCTCCCACTACTAAATTGCTCTGAAGAGTCTGGGTGTTAGGTGGACAAAATACCCTAACCCCTTCTCCAATCCTCCTCATTTCCCTGGCCAGAGAATTCTCCTCTTCTCTGAATTTACATGGAAATCTGCTAGTGCTCCTCTGCTTCATGTGAGTGTTTTAATCTAGATCTTCCCCACCAGGCCGGAACACCTCCAAGAGAGTTTATCTGTGCATGTCCACAGTACCTGGCACAGAAACTTGTCCCAAATTGGCACTCATTTGTGAAATGATGGAATGACTATAATGAAGGATGAATATACCAGTACCCCAGTTTTCTCAACACTCATACCTTCTCCGCCTTTTGTGTCCAGCTTGTAAGTCACTAGCTCCCTGGCATTGCTACCTACAGAGGTCCCCTGGAGCCTTGGGACCCAGTATCCCTCCTTCAGCCCCATCATTGACCTTTCCACCACTGGTCCCTCCTTGGAAGGCTCCCCAGCCTTGCCATTCAGGACAGGGGTCCCTACCCAGCTTGGGATGCATGACTCCACCCCTGACTGCCCGCACACTTCCTCTGGTTCCTCTGTGTATGTTGTTCTTTCTGGAGTCTTCCTCTAGTTGTCCATGCTCACATATCTTGAGTCTCCAGTGGTTCATATGTACATTGGGACCAGGGTTTCTCTTCTGTCCACTATAGTATCTAGCACAGTGTTGGGCATCTATTTGGCAGACATGACCAAGAATATGTATTCTAAAAGTAATTACATTAATTCTTTTCTTGTATCAGAAAAAAAGAAATTATTTTATGCTATACTTAAATGTTTACCTTTTAGCCAGGTGTGGTGGCGCATGCTTGTAATCCCAGTACTTGGGAGGCTGAGACCGGAAAATCTGGGTTCACAGCCAGCCTCGGCTACTTAGTGAGGCCCTCCGCAACTTAGCTGGACCCTGTTTCAAAATAAAGAATAAAAAATAGGGCTGGGGGTGTAGCTTGGAAGTAAAATGCCCCTGGGTTCAATCCCCAGTACCGCCAAAAAAAAAGATTTTTTGACTTTTTTTTAAATTTGCTTAGTTGCTATTCCTCTAAGCTTTTCTTTGTGCATGTGCAGGAGGAACTGCCTGGCATTACGTTGTCAACTGCAACATGCATTCAGGCTTTCTATCACCAGTAGGAGCGTCTGTTGAGAGATGGTTCCCTCCCTCCTTTGCCCCAACCAGGCCTCACATTTGTATTCCTGAGTCCACACCTCCAATCTGTCCAGTGTTTCCAGCAGCAGATTTATAACTTTGTCAAAGTTTTAAAATCCATACAACTACATCATCTCAAGCAACCATTTTACATCTTAATAAACATCCTTGGCCACTTAATAACAAAGACTTGCCAGCAGTTCTCTACCACCCCCCACCACCACCCAGGTATTGCTTCCAAAATAAATGATGAATTCCCCTACTCCTAGAGATTGCATCACCCTCTTCCCTTCTCAGCACCAGTCATTTCAGAGCCAGACCTAGTGACTTTGTAATTATGGTTCCCAGAATATAAACCCTTGTGAGGGATTTTTCTGACTTTTTATTGAGGCCTGCATGATGTCAGTTGCCTTTCAATGATTCCATGACCCATCCGCTCCCCCTCAGAGACCACAACGGACTTATTTTCCTTCAGCCAGCCTTTTGTTTATCTCCTTGGATCATAAGGGAATCTTTATCAAGAATGCTTATCCCTTCTGCTCCTCACTCACCTTTCTCTATTATTTTTTTTTTACTTTTTACGTACTTAAGCATTGCTCATTTCGTATTTATTTCACTCTTCATTTCCAAGATCATTCTTGATTGTTGCTAAGAGAAAAATGGGTCTATATGCTACCCACTGTCTGGTTTACCTTTATTTGTTCATCTCAATTCTGTTCTTCTTGTACCAAGCTACTGTTCCATAACAAATTGCCCTAAAGTCAGTTGCTAAAAGAGAAAAAAATGCAGTGTCTCAGTTTCTGTTATCTCACAGTAATTGTTTAGCTCAGTGGCTCTGGCTTTACATCTTTTATCAAGTGCCAGCTGGGGAGAATCCGCCCTGAAGCTCATTCCTGTGGTTATTGGCTGGCCTCAGTCCCTGCCTGTGAGCCTCTCCACATATGTGCCTCAACATGGCAGCTGACTTGCCCGGACCTATCAATCCAAGAGGACTCAAGACAGAAACCACATTCTTTATAACCTAATCTCACAGTTGATGTCTCATCGCATCTGCCATATTCTGCTGGGAACAAGTCAATAAATCTAGTCCACATTACGAAGGGGCATGAGTACAAGGAAACAAGGATAATTGGGAATTGTCATGGAATCTGGCTACCACAGTCTTCCTCTGGCCCCTAGTGATTTATATCCCTCCAACATGCAGGATATATTCACCCCTCCAAGGCTTGCAAAAGTCTCATCCTGTTACAGCATGAGCTCAATTTCCAGAATCTCATCATCAAAATCAGGCCCACGTATAGTTGAGGTTCCTTGGGCTTAGTTCCCTAAGCTTAAGTCTTTTGGTACATTTCATCTCAACCTGTGAAACTGAAAAGAAATGCTGTCTCCCATACACCCGACACACAGTGGTAGAACAGGCATAGGATAACCTTTATTGATATTTCTCTTCAAAAAAGGGAGAAGTAAGAGACACAAGGAGTCATTTGTTCAGCGAGGCAAATGTTACAAGTTTCTTGATTAAGTCTCAAAGCCCAGAAATAATTCTCCATGTGTTTTGTCCTTTGAACAATTTGTTTTTCCCTTTGGATAATTTTTGTTAAAAATGAGAAGTAGCATGTATTTGCAACTGAGCAGTTCTTTCAACCTGTCTCTTGGCAGAATTCTGAAAATCCTGTGTTCTCTTCATTTTATTCTCTGACCCTCTAAGCCCAAACTGGTGGTGTTTCAGCATGTATAACTCCTTTAAAAACTGTGTGGATTATGTATGATTCCCCTGGAGGTTTACTCCTTTAGACAGAAGCCATATCTGCAAATCTTTTCCAGATAAACCCTTCTCTACCTTGGGCCCCTGCTGAAACAACTCAGGGACAAAACCTCTTAAGCTTCTTGAGGTATATTGTTTGAGAAAGTCTGTGAGACACAGCCCTAGTGTCTTTAAATAGCTCTTGTATGGCCAGACATGGCAGCCCATGCCTGTATCCCAGTACATGGGAGGCTGAGATAGGAGGATCACAGGTTCAAGACCAGCTTCAGCAGCTTATCAAAACCCTTAGCAACTTAGCAAGACCTAGTTTCAAAATGAAAAATGAAACAGAGCCGGGCATGGTGGCACACACTTGTAATCCCAGTCCTTGGGAGGCTGAGACAGGAGGATTGCAGGTTCAAGACCAGCCTCAGCTACTTAGGCCCTCTGCAACTTAGTGAGAACCTGTTTCAAAAATAAAAAGAATAGCCAGGCATGGTGGCGTACGCTTGTAATCCCAGTACTTGGGGAGGCGGAGACCGGAGGATCCGGGTTCGCGGCCAGCCTCAGCTAATTAGTGAGGCCCTCTACAACTTCATGAGACCCAGTTTCAAAATAAAGTATAAAAGATAGGGCTGGGGGTGTAGCTCAGAAGTAAAACGCCCTTGGGTTCAATCCCCAGTACCGCAAAAAATAAATAAATAAATAAATAAATAAATAAATAAAAATAAAAATAATAAAAAAAGGGCTGCGGGTGTAGCTCGGAGGTAGAATGCCCCTGAGTTCAATCCCCAGTACCGCAAAAAGAAAAAAGATCTGGGGGTGTGGCTCAGAGGTAGAATGCCCCTGGGTTGAATCCCTAGTAGGGAAGAAAAAAAAAGAAAAAAGAAATAGAGCTCTTGTATGACTGAATAGTACAGTAGTCCTCCCTTATCCATGGTTTTGCTTTCTATAATATGAAAATATTAAATGGAAATTTTCAGAAATAAACAATCCATAAGTTTTAAATTGCTCACCATTCTGAGTAACATGATGAAGTATTTTTGTCCTCTTTGGATGGAAATCATCCCTTTGTCCAGCCCTCAGGCTATGTCTTTCCTCAGAGAAAAACGTCAGCTTTCCTAGCTTTATTCCTTACTTGCTACCTTATAGTTTATCAATTTCTGACATAATCTACTAATTCTGGACATAGTATATGAGGACAGAACTCTCCCATCCACCTTCTGTTCCCTCTCCAGCTGCTGCCTCCCATGAGGATACAATACCACATGTTGGTTAAAGCGGTTGTCACTGTTACATTATTATGACCATGGAAATATTGTTTAAGGCTGAGAAAAAGAGAATCCATAATCATCCCCCCTTTCTTATACAACTCTTTATTTTCATGGCATTAATAATTGCGTCATTTCTTATTTGCCCGGCTTTCTGTGTTCCTATGGCTAATTGATCCCTTATGTTTGACCATCTCTTTCACATGCCCATGAGTAATATTTTCCATATGTTCAAATAGATCAGTTATTTTTCTTTCCTGCAGACCTCCATACCCCTCTTCTACCCTAAATCGATTATTATCTGGGCCCACTGAATAATTGAGGCCTCTGGTCATCCTGGATGCCCCTTCAATCCGCTCCTGAGTTGGACTCCCTTTTTGCTGTATCTGTCTCTTTTTTTTTCTTCTTTTTGCGGTACCCGGGATTGAACCCAGGGGCATTCTACCTCCGAGTTACACCCCCGGCCCTATTTTTTATACTTTATTTTGAAACCGGGTCTCATGAAGTTGCAGAGAGCCTCACTAAATAGCTGAGGCTGGCCGCAAACCCGGATCCTCCCGTCTCCACCTCCCAAATACTGGGATTACAAGCGTGGGCCACCAAGCCCGGCTGTCTTTTTTTAACCCTTCATTTTGCTGGAATAAAGCGTTTGGTATCTGAGAGTAGAAAGTAAATTTTTCAAGACCTTATATATCTGGAAATGTCTCTATCCTACTCTTACACTTGGTAAGTAGTTTGACTGGGTATAAAAGTTTGGTTTGCAAACCTTAACTTAATTTTGACCCTAACCTTAGCTTTATTTTGAAGGCATTGTTCCCATTGAGTTCTAGCATCTATCAATACTATTGAGAAGTCTTGACACCATTATTTTTCCTGAATGTTTGTATTTTGTATGTTATCTTTCTTTTTGGAAATTTTTAGAAGCTTTTCTTTATCCATGACTTTCACAAATTTCACATTGATGCTCCTTGGTGTGAAATACTTTTTTTTATTCATTGTATTGTACATGTAGTGGGTTTTCAGTAGAATTTCATGTTCTAGAAAGTTTCCTTCAATTCTAGAAAGTTTTTCTTGGTTGTTTCTTTGATCTCTCCATCCCTGCTGTTTCATATAACTTCTTTTTCAGCAATATCTTTTATTGGAATGTTGAATCTCTTGGACTGATTCTCTAATTTTCTTTCCATTTTTTTCTTCCCATTTTTTATCTCTTTCTAGAAGATTGCCTCTTCAAGCCTTCCTCTTATGTTTTTTATTCCGTTTCTCTTATTTGTTTTAATGTTTACATGTTTTCTGATTGTTCCTTTTTTATAGCACCTTGTTCTTTCTTGGCCTCAAAATCTTCTCTCTCTGTGAATGTCAATTGTAACTGTTTTGAAGTAGGTCCCTCTTTCCCCAGGGTTCCTTTTTCTTTTGTCGTTTATTTGCTCTCAGGTTGGAAATTTTCCTTTGTTGTCTAATGAACCTTAGCTGTCTATTCCTGTTGAAGGCAGACTCACTAAAAACTTGATGTGATGTTTGTGTGCATGGTTTGTGAATGGTATGTTGATTAGCTTACTTCATGGTAGGGTGATAGAATAACAAGCTAGATTTTTACTATAGGGCCCCGAAATGCAAATTTCTTATGGTATTTTTCTAAGGCCATTCCATTTTTCTAGAGAAGAATTCAGTAGTCTCCTGCCTGCAATATATAATTATAGGACAGAGATAGGAAATGGAGGTAAGTCTCAATCTCTGCCCTCTTTTCCCTTGCCAGACTTCTTGGTCCCTTTATCTCTCCAGAGAATAAACTTCTAGTATGCTGCCAGGAAGGGCTAGGTGTAAAGAAGCAGTAATGGGATGGTCGCTTGGCTGACAGGGTAGGAGATGCAGCCTAGTGGGAGATAGGGGATAGGGGCTGCTAATCATTCTAAATATAAACTTTGAACCAATCCCTTTCTTTGCAACTCTTCACTCTCTATAGTGCCTTGCAATTCATAGTACTAGACCTTTTCAGAGTCCATTAAGGCAAACAGACTTACTTATTGTTAGCTTCCACCTTTTCAGAAACCCCGATGCTAGCTTTCTGTCTGCTAAGTTGTCTTCACCCACCTTCAACCACAAGTTATAAATATCTCTCCTCTGCTGTTGTCCTTTCCCGGTTTCTTGGTCCTTGTAGATTTATGCCTTTTTAGCGCCCTTTATGTATAGTTTAATGGCATTTTAAGGTTGATCTACCATATCTAACCAGGAGAATCATTCTTAAAGGATGTAATTTTGGTATTTTAAGAAATTGAGGACCTGCCCCAATTGTTTCATCCGAAAGCTATGATTTTTATATATTTTGGGGACAAATGGTTCTTCAGACTATATATTTAAGATTACTATAAATAAATGGCATTACTGATCAACTATCACAGTCCTATCTTATTGGAATTGATTTCTAGAAATGGTTAGTGGCCTGGTCTAAGTCTGCCATATCTTCTTCCCCAGTCTCTCTTAGGGTAAACATCATTATTCAAAAGGCAGCTGGCTAAATTTAGGAATTTGCAATACTGTGGATTTGGATTTTCCAAAAAGCCATCTTACTTCTATGGAAATTAACCCTATGAATGTGGCTTCTTTGTTAGCATCCTGATACGGTCAACTAGAATATCTGGTCCCAGAAAACAAATGTTATATTTCATTTCCTTTAGGATGACTGAAGAATTTGAACCTAACATTTAAACCTGATGTAGTATCTTTACCAAAACAGTTCTTTAGGCGTATTTTTTTCCCTAGGCATGATTCAAACTACATTTTCATTTTTTCTTCTAGAATTGAAGAGTCCATGTCCTTACAACTAATTGAGCTCTTTTTTTTTTTTATGGTACTAGGGATTGAACCCAGGGGCATTCTGCGTCTGAGCTACATGTCCAGCCTTTTTATTTTCTTATTGTTTGAAACAGGGTCTTACTAGGTTCCTGGGAATCTCACTAGGTTGCTGAGGCTGGTCTTGAACTTGCAATCCTCCTGTCTCAGCCTCCCAAGTACTGGGATTACAGGCATGTGCCACCATTCCTGACTCCGAGTTCATTCTTAATTTATGCCATGTTTGAATTAATCAGCTTTATAAGCCTAGCATAATTACAACCTGCACATTGAATATATTCCTAGTGAATACCCCCATATGCTAAATTTAAAAAAAACGTAACAAGTTTTTAAATCTGCTTCCCAAAATCCTTGATACTGGTGAAGAGACACTGCATATGCCTTAAAAGATCTGCTAATCATATCCAGGCCTTTGCCTGAGGAGCATGTCAGCCTGGTCTGTAATTGGACTCTTTTAACCATCTGGCAGCTTCTGGGACATATTAGTGGACTTGGCCCAGTTTCTTACTGGCATCTACCAACATCAAATTGACATGTATCTACATCCACAGGACAGCTTAACTTTCTAAATAGAAAGGTCATGATATCTTTCTTCTCTTTAGCTATGATGCAACTGCTCTTTACAAGTTTTTCATTTTACCTGAGAAGCTAAAATTTCAAGATTCTCATGCTATTTTAATCCTGTACCTTTTTAATCTATATCTCTACTAACTAAAACAGATCCTAAAAACTGCTGGTCCTTGGCCCAATGTCTTGAAGAAATTATGTAGTCTTGTATCTCTCTATCTGACTTGAAGCTATAGGCATTTCTAATCTGCAGGCTGCCTGCAAGCTTTCATAGAAAGATTCATCTGTGATCATTTTAAATAGTCAGTAGAGACAAGATTGCTTTAGTTAGTGCTTTACCAGCTTAAACGGTGTACTCTCTAGTTGGAATGGAAACTTAATCAAGAGAAAACTTGAAATAAGTTTTCACTTACATTTTATATCTCACTTGGCAACCTGTTTGAAAAATGTTGCATAAAAGATCCAGCACAGGAAACATTTTATATTCCTGCTTATGATTAATAAATGTGGAATCTGAGGCATGCTATTTTATAAATCAAGGTCCTAGTCCAAATTTCCTGTTTTTCTACCTTAAAAAACAAAACTCAGGCTAAAAATAGCACTGAGCTGTATAGGGTACTCAGGGGTCAAGGCAACAGGCAAAATAAATTACTCTGATGCTATGGTGCTGAGACTGTTATCACCATTAGGAGACACATTCATTTTGTAGTCACTATAAAAGAAGCATTTGGTACCGCTGATGTTATGAAAACATAAGTAAATATATCCTACTTTGGATTTTTCTGTGCTGATTGAAAAGAGGAAAGGCATGGAGAATGCAAAATAATTAACCAGTGACTTGGAAATGCAGGCTCATACACAGCAAGCTCATGGAAAACCCCAGTCACTCTAGGCAAAGACGGTCTTACCACATCATAATTTTAATCGCATCTATTTCTGCCTGTGATTTTACAAACTGGCCACTGTCTTCCATCTTTAATACTCTGTACAGCACACATCAAGCACATATATACACTCACTCACACATTTTGATCCTTGTTCAAAGATTTTCCAGTCTTAAGTCATCTGTACTTCCTGGCTTTTGCACATTCTCTCAGCTCAGCCCCTGCATAATAAGCTCCAGTGGGTCTTCCAGCATCGCAGTCTGTAGAATATTAGCAAGGTACTGTGAAGAGTAAGTGCAGGGCAGAAAGTGCTTTGGGATTCATACCATTCATTGACACTTCATCGTGTGAAGATGAAAGTTTTCTCCTTTGTGTTTCTTCATAGCCTAAAGAATGTTTCTTGATACAACCAAAGGAAACAAAAGAAGAGTCCACCAAGACTAGGAAGTGGAAAAAGGTAATATTAATAATTTCTCACAGTGGTATGGCTCCATGTGGTTTCCATCACATTTCTTTGATGAAGCAACTATACCTCATACTTTGATGAAGCAACTATTGTAATCCCCGCTTGAGAGACGCAGAAATTGGCTGGGCACAGTGGTGCACACCGATAATTCCAGTATTTGGGAGGCTGAGACAGGAGGATTGCAGGTTCAAGACCAGCCTCAACAACTTAGTGAGACCCTGTTTCAAAATAAAAAATAAAATAAAATAGGGCTGGGGGTGTAGCTCAGAGGTAGAATGCCCCTGGGCCCTGGGTTCAATCCCTAGTAAGAGAGAGAGAGAGAGAGAGAGAGAGAGAGATTGTAAGATTCAGTGAGGTTTGGTGATTCTCCTACGGTCACTAGTAATAAGTATTCCTGTTGGTGCTAAAAATAAATTCTTCTGACTCCTATGTCAGTCTTGTGGAGCACCAAACATCTCTGTTACCCACCCTGTGTTTTCACTGTGGTTAAATGTCAGATCTGAGTTTCTAATTCTAGAAGGAGCCCAGAGCTATTCTTCCCCACTGGCCACTCTGCTTCTATCCAGGAAAAGGAATTTACCAACCTCCCTTTCCTACTCATTTCAGTTTTTAAGACCTTATGCCTTAGAATATTAATAAAAAGAAAACAATAAGCAAGTGAAAGTAAAATTAGGCATTTCTGACTCTAATTTAGAACCATAATTTAAGGCAAAAGCTCCCTTCCATTTTAATATTTGCCTTTGAACATAGGAGACTGTCACTCCCCTTTGAGAAAGTACGTTTAGCTTTCACCTTCCACCACAGTTGTGAAAACAGCAGTGTAATTCTCTCCCTGCCAAGAAGGGTCTGCTGCTGAAGTCAGCAGAGGAAATATGATTGGGATTAGAGGAAAGAAGATGGACTCAAACCAGTTACTCAACAGCAAGCTTTTAGAAAACTGAGAGTGTTGCGCGCATGTTTTCTTTTCTTACGAAGGGCCAAATAGGAAGACGGGATGCCAAATTGGCTGAGGTTTGGCAAGTCCTTAAAGAAATGACTTTAACTTCTCTTTGATAATTCTCATGCTAATGGCCTTCGGGAGTGTTAAGTTCTGTGGCTCAAGGTCAGAACTCTAGCCAGAGTTTAGTCTTGGCTGAGGTCATGCTGAAATATGCCCACCGATGACATATTTTTAAAAGTTAATTCTTTTGACCATTCTTGGCAGTGGTGTAGAAACGGGGATATTGTGGAAGGAGGGAAAAGAGCTGGGTGGGGGCGGGAAGTGTTTCTTTCTGGGTCTTTGGTGAAACATTGGAAGGAAGTGGGAAGGGAAGTTTCTGATGAAATGAATGGTGGTGGGCTCCCAGTACATCGCAGCACTCGACAGAAGTGCTGTGCAGATGAGTCCAAAGCAAAACTGATGTTGGAAAGTGTTTCCTGTAGTATCTATTTGACTTTCCATAGGGCTGCTTTAAGATTGTCAGGCTCCCAGGACTTTAGAATCAGGGGTGTAAAGTCCCCTTTTCAGTAGGCCCTTATGCTTAGATGACTTCTGCAGGTTTAACTCCAATGCCAGAAATCCAAACTCAAAACCAGGTTAGGAAAGAAGTTCTCAAAACTCTACTCTTCCAGGAAATACAAATCATTTAGGGCAAGTTTTCATAGCAACAAGATTGTTTGCCTTTTAACAGAAAATACCCTATTATGGAGTTTCATGCAAAAACTTCACTTCTCATAGAAGTCATAGATATAAAGGTAAAAGAATCCGTTTATAGATCATCTGTTCATTTTTCAAAGCAATAGTTATGTCCAGGAAGTATCCAGTAAGTTTTCTCAAGTGTATTTATTAGAAGTTATACTCATACTCAGCTATTACCAAAAGCTACATCCAGTTTGAATGCCAGAGGGATTAACCTAAACCAAATGCCGGTTTTAAATCTTTCTATTTTTTTTCCTTTTCATATCTTAGAAGAAAATTACTGATGTTCTTGCAAAATCAGAGCCCAAACCAGGGACACCTGAAGACCTGCAGAAGCTGATGAAGGACTATTACAGCAGCAGTCGCTCAGTGATTGAACTGGAAGAAATGGTGCTACCAGGTACAGCCAGGCTTCGACTTTCCTAAGGATGCAGAGCAAACATGCTTATATCTTCTGTACTTCAGGTTATGGGAGGGCATCTCAGCCAGTAAATTAATATGTTTTCCATGTATTGATATCCTTTTCCTCAACCTAATAGTTTTTGTTGTTTTTGTAGGGCTGTGTTTTTTTGTTTGTGGGGTTTTTTTTGGAGGGGGGCTGTTGATAGTGGGGATTAAACCCGGGGCCTGGCACATGCTACCCTTTTTATTTTATTTTAAAACGGAGTTTCAGCCAGGAGCAGTGGCACATGCCTGTAATCCCAGTACTTGGGAGACTGAGACAGGAGGATCCCAGGTTCAAGTCCAGCCTTAGCAACTTAACAAGACCCTGTTTCAAAATAAAATGGCTGGGGGTATAGCTCAGAAGTAGAATGTCCTTGGGTTCAGTCCCCAGTACCAAAAAGAAGAGAAAATGATAATAATAAACAGGGTCTCGTTAAGTTGCTCAGGCTGGCCTCCACCTTACAATCCTCCTACCTCAGCCTCCCCAGCAGCTGGGATTACAGGTATACACCACCATGCCCAGCTCAATCTAATAATTCTAACTGTCTAACTGTTGATCATTTCTTTATTTGGATTCTAAACAGCATTTGTTGAATCTAATACTAAAATTTGTGGTTGTATTTTCTTTTTTACTCAAAAGACTAATTGTTGGGTATGCAATTTTTTGAGCAAATACTTCAAGGAGTAAGAGGCCCTAATGAGGACAGGAGTTACATTAAAATAAAGATTGAAAAGTAGAGATATGAAGCTTTTGTTCACTCCTCCTTAATAGACAAGAGCTTTAGCCTGAATGAGCGTCTTAGTTTTGTTGCCGTCCCTCTCATGGATTTCCTAGTCATGGCTTTGTTTTTTAGAGTAGTATTTCAGGTAATAGCCCAGACTTTTTCAAACAAACTATCTAAATATAGTAACCAAATTCTGCATTTTTATCAGGGTTCATAGCTCAGCCATGTGATTCTTAAACCTACTATGGTTTGAGATCTACTGCCTTAGAGTATTTGTAATTAAGCTAAATTTCTTTCAACCTGACTTCAATTAATTTTAAAATTATGATATATCTTGTACCTCTTTGGGGCAGGGATGGAAGAAAATAGATATTGTCATAAAAGCAAACCATAAAAAGTTTGGGTACACTGCTCCTGATGAGCTATTTATAGACTTTTGGAAAAAGTCGAGGGTAGCTTGATTTCCTTTTTCCATTACAACTTTACGCTTTCTAGAAGCTTGAGAAGCTGAAAAACAGTCTGTTCCCTGAATTTTTATAATTCTTTTGTGATACGCTTTTTCAGAAAGCGCACTTTGGGTTTGAAGACATGTGTGCCCCTGTCTGTTTCTTTTCCAAGAAAATGACCCTTTCGGGAATTGAAGGAGTGCATTTGACATAAGCAAGCCTTGGAGTTTTGGGCTTCCTGAGCCCAGATGACTCCAACAGCAGTTAGAAGCCACTCTTCTCTCTGCTGTGGGAGCCGTCCTGACCACTCTGTTACAACAAGATCACCTCTCAAGCTTCAGCTGAAGTCTGGCTTTCAGTGGGACTCTGTGGTCATTTTTCCCTTCCAGTGCTTGGTTAGAGCATACTTTGAACTTGGGAAGGATCTGTGAGTTAATGGGTGCTGCTACTATTCTGTAACTTCATGGAATATCATAAACCCTGATTCTCTCCCGAATTATTGTAAGCTAAAGGTCAGAAGATATCTTTAAGGAGTCATCTAAGTTCCATAGTGAGTTTGGGCTATATTATTGTTTTGTTTAGTAATACTGCTAGACAAGAATGTGTATTCATTTTTTTTAGGGCAAAAAGAAACTAGATTAGAAAACTACAGTAATACATGCATACCCATGTTCATAGCAGCACAGTTCACAGTGGCCAAATTATGGAACCAACCTAGGTGTCCATCAACAGATGAGTGGATTACAAAATTGTGGGAAATACACACAATGGAATTCTACTCAGCAATAAAGAAGAACAAAATAACATCATTTGCAAGAAAATGGAAGGATCTGGAGAACATTGTGTTAAGTTAGATCAGCTAATCACAAAAAAAGAAGGGACATATGTTTTCATTAATATGTTCAACCTAGAGAGTAGTAGGGACACATAAAGGACTCCGGTTGATAATGGAGAACCCTCAGTGAGGCAAATGAAGTGGTACAAGGGAAGGGGAAGGGCAAGAAAGAAGTGAATCAGTGGAATTACTATCATAAACAATATGTACATGTGAGAATATATCAACATCATTCTCAGTACTTCATATGGGTGGGGAGAGGCGGGGGGGGACACTAAGAGCTGTGTGCATGTATGTTAACATCAAATAGATATTCATTGTGATGTAAGACTCCAATGCACCAATAAAAGCATGTTAAAAAAAAAGAAATACAGCCCCCCAAAAAAGGTTTTCAGTTAAAAATTAAGCCATTCTGAGACACCATATCCTAAGGCTTCATTGGAAGGTTTAGGAGAAAAGTCCCTGAACTGAAGAGAGCAAGGACAGAAAGGAAGTCTGTGCTACGGTAGAGAAAAATGCCACAGGTTTTTTTAAATAGACTCAAGAAGGGGCATAAGTATAAGGTGGTTATAAATGACAAAATATTGTTTCCTATTCAGTTGTCAAGTTCTGACTTGGTTTTAATTTGAAGTTGTTGTGTCTGCAGGGTGGAAACATGTCTTTTCAATTAATATTGTGCACTGTACACTGTTACCGACATACCCATGGGCACTGAGGGTTTTGAGGCCAGAGTCACTGGGAGTGAATTTACCTCTGCTATCTCCTGAGAGCTGCAGTGTGGTTTAGATCAGTGATCCTAAACGGTTGTAGGCTAGCTGCAACCAAATCCCCCAGGAACTTAAGAAGCAGTGCAGGCCCACCCTCAAGGGATTTTGACACACTCGGCCAAGGAAAATCCATCCCAGGAACCTATGTCTTTGGTAACACTCTCCAGGTGAGTCTGATCATATCCAAGCTTAGAGAATTACAGTTCTAAAGACCATCAAAGGCTTACAACATTTAAGAGGCAACATCTTTGAATTTAGTTATTCACATAATATGAGTTATATGTGCTGGGTCACAAAATACATTTCATTTCATTTAGTAAAAGTTTACTCCCTAACACTTTGCTATGTTTACAGAGAAACTTTTTCTTATAAAATTAGGATAAAACCATAATGTTGATTTTTTTATACATCTTAAGTAAAGAATTAATAATGTTACATAATTGATAGGTCATGATTGTCATTGGTCAGCAAGGGACCTGTTTCATTTCAATGTGTTATGTTGTCTTTTATTGTGAGGTTGTATTGTGTTGGATTTTGATGAATTATTATCGTTCTTCCCAAATCCACATTCTATTTTCTTTTCTTCCTATGCATTCATTCTAATATGTTCTCATACATTTTTAAATATGCATATATTCTTTTTTTGTGTATGTGGTACCAGGGATAGAACCCAGGGGCGTTCTACCTCCGCGCTACACCCCCGGCCCTATTTTTTATACTTTATTTTGAAACCCGGTCTCATGAAGTTGCGGAGGGCCTCACTAAGTAGAGAGAGAGGGAGACAGGGAGAGAGAGAGAGAGAGAGAGAGCTGAGGCTGGCCACGAACCCGGATCCTCCTGTCTCTACCTCCCAAAGTACTGGGATTACAAGCGTGCGCCACCACGCCTGGCAAATATGCATATATTCTTATAAAATATGTCATGCTGTGTATATGTTTACATTTTATTGTGTGTGATACTGGGGATTGAATCTAGGGGCATTCTACCTCTGAGCTACACCCCCAGCCCAATTTTAATATTTGTTTTGAAACAGGGTCTCGCTAGGTTGCTGAGAGTCTTGCTACATTGCTGAGACTGTCCTTAAACCTGCCAATGTCTCAACCTGTCCTGTCTCAGCCTCCCAATGTTTATATTTTAAGTTTTACATAAATGACATTGTGTTGATCCTCTCATTTGTTTCAGTATGCCTATGTGGCTTTATGCACATCGAATTACTTCTAAATGCTACATAGCATTCCAGTATTTTTTGTGGGTTTTTTGTTTTGTTTTGGGGGTGTTTTTTTGGGTGTGTATGTGTGGTACTAGGGATTGAACCCAGGAGCATTCAACCTCCAAACTACATCCCCAGTCCTATTTTATTTTTATTTTGAAACAGGGTCTCGCTAGGTTGATGAGAGTCTCAGTACTTGCTGAGGCTGTCCTCAAACCTGCAATCCTCCTGTCTCAGCCTCCAAAATACTGGGATTACAAGCATGCACCATCACACCTGGCTTCCAGTGTTTTGTCTACCACATATTACTCCTCCTTTTCCCAGATATGGATATTTATGCTGTTCCTGCATGTCACAGTATCACAAATATTGCTAGGATGAATGTCCTTATAATATGTCCCTTTATAGACCACAAAGAATTTCTTTCCATTTTTTACCCAGAAGTAAAATCAGGGGGTCATAGGGCATATGGTCTTAATATCACTACTTTTCATAATAAAGCATACCAGTTTATACTTCCACCTTCAGTTGACATGTATTCCCATCCCCCCACAGCTTGGTATTGTACATCTTTCTATCATTTGCCCTTTTTTTTTTTTCTTTTTTTTCTTTTTTTTGCGGTACCGGGGATTGAACGCAGGGGCGTTCTACCTCCGCGCTACGCACCCGGCCCTATTTTTTATACTTTATTTTGAAACCAGGTCTCACAAAGTTGCGGAGGGCCTCACTAAGGAGAGAGAGACAGAGACAGAGACAGAGACAGAGACAGAGAGCGAGAGCGAGAGAGCTGAGGCTGGCCGTGAACCCGGATCCTCCGGTCTCCGCCTCCCAAAGTACTGGGATTACAAGCGTGCGCCACCACACCCGGCGCTATCATTTGCCCTTCTAATGGGCTATGTTGTCTCATCATTGGGTTAGTTTGCACTTCCCTAATGACTAATAGGCTTCAGCATCTCTTGTAGATTTGCTGGCCTCCTCACTTTGTGTGTTGCCTATTCCACAGATTTGAAAAATAAGGGTGCTGCATCAGTCTGCAAAATGATAGAAAAGGCTCCTGTTTCACTACTCTTAGAATGTATGGAAGTTCCATAAAGGGTTAAAAGTTTACTTCTTGTTGCTGCTGCTATTTTAAATGCTAAACAATACTTTAAAGTACATAATGAGCCTTCCGTTCACTAATGTCCTATAACTTATTCAAGCACACATCATTCGCCATCGGCCTATTTTGATTGCATGTTTACAATTTTTTCTTTTTTTTATTATTTTTTTTATTTTTTTATTTTTAACGTGCTTTTATTGGTGCATTGGAGTCTTACATTGCAATGAATATCTATTTGATGTTAACATATATGCACACAGCTCTTAGTGCCCCCCCACCTCCCCCCACCCGTATGAAGTACCAAGAATGATGTTGGTATATTTTCACATGTACATATTATTTATGATAGTAATTCCATTAATTCCCTTCTTTCTTGCCCTCCCCCTT
>PVJS01031679.1:0-23244 GCA_004027185.1 Glis glis | reverse complement strand
GTACCAGGGATTGAACGCAGGGGCATTCTACCTCCACGCTATGCCCCCGGCCCTATTTTTTTATACTTTATTTTGAAACCGGGTCTCAGTGGACAGCCTCACTAAGGAGAGAGAGAGAGAGAGAGAGAGAGAGAGAGAGAGAGCGTGCGCTGAGGCTGGCCGCGAACCCGGATCCTCCAGTCTCCACCTCCCAAAGTACTGGGATTACAAGTGTGCGCCACCACGCCCGGCCTATTCAAACATTTGATAATAAAATTATCTTCCTCAACTTTCAGTTCTTTTTTTACAAGATATGGAAAGTCACTAATTCACATACACAATGAGGATCAAATTAAATTCTAAAATTGATAAAATAAAAATATTAAGATATAAAAATTGAACACTACATATTTTATTTTTTACAAACTCATATAAAAATTATATAAAATTTAGATTTGTGATTTCTTTGCTGTTTGCAAAATCGAGTAAAAATTCATTCCCTGATTTTAAGACATCATAAAAAATTTTAACAAATTTATATTCATAAATTAGTAGGAAAATGTGATATTTATTTCAGCTAGAAGCAGGGATTACTTTTTTGTAAGATAGAACAAGTTAAAACTTACAAATATTAGTTGGGAGTGGTGACACACATGTAATCCCAGTATTTGGGAGGAGACAGGAGGATTGCAGGTTCAAAGCCAGCCTCAGCAACTTAGGGAGATCCTATTTCAAAATAAAAAATAAAATAGGGCTGGGGGTGTAGCTTCCAGGTAGAATACCTCTGTGTCTAATCCCCAGTAACACACACACACACACACACAAAAGAAAACTTTACTAATATTGAAGTCACATTTACAAATAAAATATTTCCTTGATATCCTATCAAATGTTCTTTCTTACTTTCTTTTATTTTGTATAAAGGTTTTCTTCGATTCTTTTATGTCTATCATTTGAGGTAGGAGGATCGGTTATTTATCTTAAAATTTTTAGATTTAGTTGTAAATATTTTAAAAGATTATTGGATAGCATAACAGCTGAGCTGTTTGCTCATTTTTATTGAATATAACCCTAGGGGAGAATTCTAAAGGGTTTGAAGAAGCAGGAAGGAGTTGTTCTAACAAAGTACTCATATTCACAATTGGGAAATCTGCTAAAACTGCTGTCAAATTTCTTAATTGATATGAAAATTTGATTGGGTCCTAGGGGGAGACATTTTCCCTGTGAGATCTCTTAAAGAAAGTCTTAAGGAATGAATATTACAAAAATCAAAAGCTGGAGAGAAGCATGTAGAAATCATCAGGTTGTGTCTTTGATGCAGAGCATATCAAAAAGCTAAGAATTTAATTAACCAAAGAGAATTAGAACAGGTGATTGGAAAAAGGAATCTCCCAGACTGTGCTCACATTCTTTCAGCTAAACCCGAGCCAGTGAAATAAAACATAGTTTTGATAGTTTCACAAAGCATTTCAATCTTGATGGTGGTTCAGCTTACTCCCTTATAGGAGAACATTAATACTCTCAATTCTATGGGAAGAGGCCCTTTGAGATGAGTTAAGGAATATGGGATGAGGAGAATCAAGGGAAAAGACTATTTTGTGCAAAGAGAAGAGACCATTTTAAGTAGATACTTATTTTTTTTTTCAAATGACATACATTGACAGGTTCTTGTAGCAGAATCACACACAAACTAATGTGATTTGGAAGTAGTTTACAAAATGAGTCATGGGAAAATAGAGTGATGTAAAATGAACTCCAGAGATCAAACCCACGCTTTGCAGGCTTTCTGAAATCATAGATCTTCTGTTTGTGGCTCCTATGGAAGACGTCAGAGAAGAGTAGCAGTAATATTAACTTTGAGGAAATTTAGTTGTGGCGACAGGATAGATAAATGTACCATATCGGGGGCTTATTCATCTTTGCAACCATGATGCTAAAGAAGAATTCAGTATCAGTGGTGGACTTATTTATTCCCTACCATAAAAGATACCTTAGCTGCAGATTTCACATTTAGAAGAAGCATGATCCTTTGCAAAATTTGCCACCAATTACTTAGTCTCTGGTTTCAATTTGTCAATTGAATGATCTGTTCATATTTATATAATGTACTGCTCTCCCCGTCAGCCACTTAGCAGTTTTGTAATCTCATGACCTTTTTCAATCCTAAAAATAAAGGGCAACATTCTTGCCTTGTTAGCACTTAAATTCCCAGATTTCTATGTGCCAAGTTGTTCTGGCTAATAAATATTTAGTGAAGTAGGTCTTGTCATGATGAATTAGTGTTTGATTTCTTTTTAGTATCATATTGAGTTTTCTTTACAAAGAATTATAAAAGGAGAAGGGAGTTTTGGATATTGCTACATGAGATCCAGAAATTTCAAAAGAAGCAACTAGAAAGCTGAAAAAAATAGACAAAAATCATGCATAGTAATAGTCTAGAAAAGGACTAAAGGCTTAGAAAAACTTGAGTGGTGTGGATGCTTTAAAAACTCTGAACTTTTGATGAGAACAGTAGGAGTCTATTTCACCCTGGCTTTGTCTGCTTTCTTTCTCCCAAGGTGGGACAAGCTGTAAGGGCTGTGGATTTTCTGCTGTGGTTGAGGAAGTTCCATATGTCTGGAGCACTGGGCGACACACACATCCCCACAGTGCGGCTGGTAGAACTGGGAGGGTCGATGGCTCTGTTTTGGGAAATCTTTGATGATGAGTATTTCATGTTTTGTGGGCCACATACAGTATCTGTTTCTCATCCTTCTTCTGTTCCTCCTCCTTTTTTTCTTCATCATTTTAACATCACCTTTAAAATGTAAAACAATTTTCTGAACATTAAACGCCATTTTTAGCTCACAGGTCATACAAAAATAGGCCAACACAGCCCATGCCTGTGATCCCAGGATTTGGGAGGCTGAGACCAGAGGACCACGGATTTGAGACCAATCTCAGCAAGTCAGGGAGAATCTCAGCAACCTAGTAAGACCCTGGTTCAAAACAAAACAAAAAAAAAATTAAAAAGAGCTTGATATATAGCTGAGAGGTAGGATGTCCCTGGGTTCATCCTCCAGTACTACAAAAGAAAAAAATAAAATGTCCAGAGCTAGACTTGAACTACCAGCTATGGTTTGCCTAACTACTCTACTCGCCTGAGATTGACAGGAACATTTCATGCAGCTGACCACATGTGCAGGGGGTAACAGAGGGTTCAAGCCAGTCAAACACTTTCCTCTGACCTGCAGGTCAGACAATGGGCTTATATCCATAGATATAAACACCTCTACAATTCAATAAGAAAAAAAACTCCTAGTTAAAGATTGAGAAAATATATTGATATATATTTTAGCAAAGAAGATACACATATGGCTAATAAGCACATGAAAAGATGCTCATACTTGTATGTCATTAGGGAAATGTATATTAAAACTACAGTCCTTTACACTCAGTAGATAGGCAATAATCAAAAGACAAATGATAACAACTGAAAAAATTGGAACCTTCATACATTAGTGGAGGGATATAAAATGATATAACCACTTTGGGAAATATTCAGCAGTCTCCTGAAAAAATTAAGCATAACATTACTATATGGCCCAGCAAATCTTACTCCTAGGAATTTACCTAGGAGAAATGAAAATATATTTGGGCACAAAGACATTGATAGAAATGCTCATTGTTGCCATAATCAAACTCGTTAACAACTATGTATACTCTGAATGCCTATTGACTGGGAATAAATAAGCAAAATGTAGTATAGACTATCATCAGCAATAAGAGGAACAAACTACTGATGCATGCTTAGCCAAACATAGATGAATCTCAAAAATATTATGCTAAAGGAGAATAGCCAGACGCAAAAGACCACACGATTTTTATTTGTATGAAATGTTCTGAAAAATAAAATTTATAAAGACAGAAAGTAAATCAGTGGTCGCCTAGGGCTGAGATCCAGAACATACCCTAAAACTAAGTATAAGGAAAATTTATATATATTTTAAAACTGGTTTGAGTAATGGATGTACAACATTATAAATTTTTTCATAATCAATTAAGTGTACACTTATAACATGATAGGCATAATAATGTCCCCCTTCTTGTGCCTCTCCTAGCCACTAAACCTGTGAACATTTTACCTTACATGACAACAAGGAGTTTGCTGATGTGATTGAGGGTACAGACCTTAATCTGGGGAGATAATTCTGAATTGCCCTGGTAGGTCTAATTTTATTACATGAGTCTTTACAAGTAGAAGAGGAAGGCAGAAGGATGAGTCTGAAAGGTTCAAGAGGAGAACTTGACCCTCCCTTTCTGGCTTTGAAGATGGAAGGAGAGGCCCAGGAACCAAGGAACAGGATCTTGACAGTCTCTAGAAGCTGTGAATGGCCCCTGGCTGAGGGCCAGTAAGAATTCTAGGGCTTTGTTCTTGCAGCTACAATAAATTTAGTTCCACCAACAAACTGAATCAGATTGTCCTCTGGAGCTTCCAAAAAGGAACACAGCTTGCTGACATTTTGATTTTAGTTTAATTTTAGTTTGACAACCACACTCTTCATTTACAGAACTGTAAGATCATAAATTTGTGCTATTTTAAATTCACGAGTTGGTGGTAAATTTGTTAAGGTAGCAATGGAAAACTAATGCACAATGGGATGGGGAAAAATAAAGAATTATCAAAGAATTTACTTAAATCATACTAAGAAAAAATATTTAAAACCAGGAAAACAGTCAAAAAGATGGATAGTATGTCATTTCTGGAACACGTCATTATGTCATGCTGGAATATTATTTATCAGCTTCAAACAAGCATCATTTAATTTTCAAGAATAATGAATCTTTTTGACTTTCTAATTTTGTTTAATTAAGAACTCAAGTTCTGTGAAGTAACATATCAACTTGACAGATTTCATTTAAGTAGGAAAGATATCTTCCAATATTATGGTTTCATTGCCTTGAAGCACATTAGCCAGTTTTTTACTAATCTAGCAAACATATGCCAAAACTTTTTTTTTTTTGGTAGTACTGGGGATTGAACCTAGGGGCCTTCTACCTCTGAGCAACACCCCCGGCCCTGTTTTACTATTATTTTTATATTTTGAAACAGGGTCTCACTAAGTTCCAGAGGGCCTCACTAAGTTGCTGAAGTTGGTCATGAACCTGAGATCTTTTTGTCTCAGCCTTCCAAGTATTGGAATTACAGGAGTGTGCCACCATGCCCTCCTCTTTTTCTTAAATATCTACAGATACAATGTAGTTCACATGATCTTGAAAATACTTTATATTTATCTAGTTTATTCAGACTTGAATTAACAAGTCTTTGATAAATACCAATTTTATGTTTGAATGAGTCATATTTTTAACTTTTTAAAAGCACTGTAGCTGGACAGTCATAGTTAATTAGTTTTAGGGATGATGGACAATTTGGGGACCACCCAAATTATACTCATTACTGAAAAAAATAAAAATTAATATTAAAATTAAATATATTTATTTCTGAGTGTGATGTGCACGCCTATAATCCCATTACTTCGGAGGCTGAGACAGGAGGATCGCATATTTGAGGACAGGTTCAGCAATTTAGCAATTTAACAAGACCCTCAGTAACTTAGAAAGACCCTGTTTCAAAATAAAAACTAAAAACAGCTGGGGGTATAGTTCAGAGGTAGAACACCCCTGGGTTCAATCCCTAGTACCTCAAAAAAATTAATGATATTTGAATAAGTAGATACAGAACAAATACTATATAATCATTAATAAGAAAAAAACTTTGATAATTTTGGAATGTTACCCGATGCATAAATCAACTTTTGCTTCACTGCTGTAAATTTCTGAGAGATTTTATTAGCATAAATATAATATATGATGGAGATTTGAGGAAAAATGGCATTGCTTTAAGTGAAGTTGGGAAATTTAACAGGAATATAAGAAAAAAAGGTGCTACAAGTGTTTCACCTGAGAACAATATTTCTAATACAAAATAAAGATATTATGGTGGTCAGTTCTGCAATTCTAACATGCCAGTTTTGACAGAATTTATGTGGAAATTGATCAGTAAATTTGTTCTAAGTGTCCTAGAGATCATCTGTATGCCTAGCAGAATTTTTATTTATGATATTTCCATGGCAACTTCTCTTTTTTTCTTTTTTTGTGATACTAGGGATTGAACCCAGAGGTATTCTACCTCTCAGCTACACCCCCAGTCCTATTTTACTTTTTATTTTTGAAACAGGGTCTCACTAAGTTCTGAGGGCCTCACCAAGTTGCTGAAGCTAGCTTCGATCCTGGGATGCTCCTGTCTCAGTCTCCCTAGCATAGGGATTACAGGCATGTGCCACCACGCCCGACTGGTTACTTCTCATCACTAAGACTTCTCTTCTTGCCCTCAGAACAGTTCAACATGTCTGTAATATCTACTAGAACAAATTGCACTTTGTGTTAATTATGTATTATTATATTGTCTCTCCAATGATGGACAGTGCATTTTCCAGCTAAAATTTAAAATTGCCTTGATTCTGTTGTTGAGAGTCAAGGTCTGAGAGAAATGATATAATAGAGCACAATTTTGAGAGCCAGGATATCGCCTCATTCTTCTACTAATTTAAGATACTTGTGGGGCACCCTTACTCTGAAAGTAGGAGGCTTCCCGTTGCCTACTGTCCCGGCTCAGTTTCCTGTCTGGCTCTGCATTTTCTGACAAAAGTATTTCAAATTAAATTGATGTCATAGAAACAAACATTAGTTATTTGGTATGCCTGTCCGTAAAATGAGGCTGGATAATGAATGGCCTCAAATAATGGTTGTAAAATAAATAACTAAAGAAAAAGTCAAACCAGTATATAGGAATTTCTCTTCCTCTAGTCAAGTTTATATCTTACACTGAGTGTATCTGTCACTATGGCTACCACTATCAGAGCACATGACATACATTAGGTCCTGTGTTAGGCATTTCATGTACATTTTTAATTCTTACATTGATGTTGAAAGATAGGGCCAGGCATACTTGGGAAGCTGAGACAGGAGGATTGCAGGTTTGAGACCAGCCTCAACAATTTAGTGAGACTCTCTGAAAATTAGCAAGACCCTGTTTCAAAATGAAAAATTAAAAAAGTTGTAGCTCAGAGGTAGAATGCCGTGGGTTCAATCCCCAGTTAAAAAAAAAAAGAAGAAAAGAAAGAAAAAAGAAAAAGAGAAAGAAATCCAGTGGTTCAGCCAGGTGCTGTAGTACACAGCTGTAATCCCAGTGCTTGGAGACTGAGACAGGAGGATCTCAGATTCAAGGATAGCCTCAGCAACTTAGCAAGACCTTGTTTCAAAATAATAAATAGAATAGGGCTGGAGGTATAGCTTAGAGGTAGAACTCCTCTGAGTTCAATCTCCAATACCGCCCCCCCCACACACACACACAACTTCTATCTCCAGAACTTTTTTTTTTTTTTTTTTGCGGTACCGGGGATTGGACGCAGGGACGTTCTACCTTCGCGCTACGCCCCCGGCCCTATTTTTTATACTTTATTTTTGAAACTGGGTCTCACAAAGTTGCGGAGGGCCTCACTAAGGAGAGAGAGAGACAGAGAGACAGAGAGACAGGGAGAAAGAGAGACAGGGAGAGAGAGCTGAGGCTGGCATCGAACCCGGATCCTCCGGTCTCTGCCTCCCAAAGTACTGGGATTACAAGCGTGCGCCACCACACCCGGCTCTCCAGAGCTTTTTTTCAGTTATTGATGAGGAAACACTGGCCCAGAAAAGTGAGACAATTTATGCCTAAGGTCACTCAGGTGACATAAACTGAGCTGTGTCCAAATCCTCAGGCTTCGCCACGTCCATTAGGAGGAGGAACGTGGGGACCTGTGTTCCAGAGCAGCTGTGTCAGTGGAAGTCAGGCGTTTCACTTCTCTAGATCTTTCAATAAGAAAACATGGCGAGGTGAAGTCATGTCAAACATCTCTTCCCACTTTAAGTGTAGATATGATTCATGTTGCTGTGTTTATAATATATAACTGTTCTTTGCCTGTCCCTAGATCCTTAAAGGAAAAAAAAGGAAACTTGAGGTGTAAACTTCCTCTTGACTTTCTGGCCTAAGTGTCGTGTGTGTGTGTGTGTGTGTGTGTGTGTGTGTGTGTGTGTGTATGTGTGTAGTGCTGGGGATTGAACCCAGGGGCATTCTGTCTCCAAGCTACACCCCCATCCCTATTTTATTTTTTATTTGGAAACAGGGTCTCACTAAGTTGCTGAGGGCCTTGCTAAGTTCCTGAGGCTGGCTTCCCACCAGCAATCTTCCTGTCTCAGCCTCCCAAGTACTGAGATTACAGGCATGTGCCACCGTGCCTGGCAAGTGTCTTGCTTAAAAAAAAATAAAAATAAGAGCCACTTTCTTCCACACTGTTATCATATTAAAATCACCCTAGAATTTTACCACTGACCCTCATACTTGCGCATTTGAGCCAAGTGACATTTAGTTGTATGATAAAAACTGCAATGTTACATAAAGCATTGTAATTAAAATAAGTGGGATTAACAATGTCTTTAAAATCCATAACCACAAACCATCAATAAATTGTTGCAAAGAAATATAATCTACTTCAAAAATTTTCTTATTTAATCTGAGCATTGATGTGCTTAATATTCCTTAAAAAGGGGAATAATTCCTTTTTCCTTAAATGTTTTTTTTTCCATGAAAATGGGTAACTTGAAATGCCTAAATGAAATTAAAGCACTAAGAAATAGATTGTGATAAAAAGAAAGAATCCATGTTGTGTCCGTGCGTGGGGGGGGGCAGTTGAGACCGGGCTTAAAATAAGTTACAGGGACCCACTCAGAGCCCAAAGTGTACCAAAATATGACTTATGTGCAAAGCATTTTTTACTACATAATTTATGAAGCAAAAAAGTGGAATATAGTCAGCATATGGTGACTTAATTTGGAATGGAGGATTTAAGCATAATAATTCTGCCTCTAGCTTATGCCATATTTGAGTAAAGTATGTGTCTTCCAGGCACCCACAGCCTTCTCCAGCATTCCACCCCTACACAGACACAGTTACATCACATCTTGTGCACTTTCTGTATTGTTTTCACTATTCATTGTTTTTAACCTTTGAAAAGTAACAGCTTCTTATTCTGCAATTTTATTTCACACAACTCAAGCAGTATGCAGCATGCGTCAACTAAAATAAACAAACAGCACGGCTGGCTTGTTTTTATTTGTTTGTTTCTAAATCCCAGCTTTCCTTGGGTCCTTTGCAAAGTGAGGAGGAAGAATAGACAAAGTAGGTTCAGGCGACTCTGTTTCATTATTTCAGACATGCATGGCCTCCTATATAATTTGCTTATTGATCTCAATAATGAAGACCAGAAAATTACATTCTTTCTTGTCTCTGCAGCTACAAATCACAGATTGCCCAACCACTGTCAAATTAAACTTGCCGGTGATGGAGAAAGGATTCATGTAGAAACTGAAATGACCACAAGGTTCCTGTTTAACCCAGCATATCGCTTTAGTTAAATATAGTTCTAGACAGTTCTAGACAGCTGTGCCACCTCCTCAAGCCAGTTCAGGAAATTGTCCTCCATCTCAACCACTAGTATTACCATTGTGTTTCAATCCTGGCTTTCTGGAAGAAAATTATGGCACATATCTTCCTTTCCTGGAAAATAACGGCTCAAAAACAAATAAAAATCAAGCCAAAAACCGAGAGACTGTGGTTTCTGTCTAAAAGCTCCCAGCTTGTACTGGAAATTCTGTTTTCCAAGCTAACATTTGAATATCCAAGGTCTCCCGAAGATTTACTTTTTCAAATCCCTAAGGTCCAATCTTCTCATTATAAGTGGAATAATGATAGAAATTGAGATGTGTAACTTTACTGTGGAATTTCCTTGAAACCAGATAAATCATCTTAGATAAGTTTCTTGGGATCTCTGGGCCTGGGTTTCCTTATGTAAGCCTAGAGGTTTTATGATGTCCTAGACCTTTCAGCAATTCTAAACCTGTAAATGTTAGTGCCTAATAATCTCTGAATCTTATCGTAAGTCTATAATTTGATAATAATTCTAAGTTGAAGTGTTTTATTGTTGTTTTTTTTTTTGTTTTGGGGTGTGTGTGTGTGTGTGTGTGTGTGTGTGTTACTAGGGATTGAACCCAGGGGCATTCTACCTCTGAACTACACCCAAAGTCCTATTTTGTTTTTTATTTTGAAACAGGTTCTGCCTAAATTGCTGAGGCTGGCCACGAACCTGCAATTCTCCTGTCTCAGCCTCCCAAGTACTGGAATTACAGGCATGTGCCACCATGCCTGGCTAAATTGAAGATTTGAATGACCTTAGATAAGCTTCATATTTATATTTGCAAATATTTATGCAATCGAGTTTATTTTAACAATCAAGTTTAAATGTGGTCACTTCTGCCCATGTTGTCTTAAATTTAGATATTCATATAACCTAGGTGAATATTTAACCTATTAATATACATCTAGTGAGACCCAAATAAAATTCAAAGCCAACACCTCCTGGTCAGGAAGCTCTTCCTCTTAGTTCAACTTTCTAAGTTTCTGTTTAAAAATTCATTATTGAAATGAAGAATGTTAATGAGCATTATTTTTTAATCTTTTTTTAAAGTTTAATTTTCATTGATTACTAATATTTATAGCCTTGTTTTATTAAAATAATATAATGCCATTTATAACTATAAACCATACCAATTTTTTTCTGTCTTTTCAAAAGGCTAAGACTATATAGGTAATATGGATCCTACCTTACCTAAAGAACAATGCATGTGAATTGGATGGACTCTCCATTCTTGAATTATTAACTGGTTGTACAGAGAAGGAAGCTGAAACATTAAAAAGAATAATAATTATAAGAACTTGATTCATAAGTCTATTAGTAAGTTTGCAACTTGAAAGACAATAGTAATTTTTTTAAGCTGTTCAAAATATTAACACATACTTGGTCATCTTGATTAGTCAGCATCCTCTTTTTCTAGCTTAAAATAACTTCAAATATATTTATGGAAGGATGCTTACTTTTTAGCCAGACATGGTGATGTGTGCCTGTAATCCCAGTACTTGGGAGTCTGAGACAGGAGGATTGGAAGGTTTGTTCCAGGCAGTGTGTGGTAACTTAGCAAGATTCTTTTTCAAAATTAAACCACCACCACCAACAACAAACAGACAAAAAAACCATAAAAGTTCTTGGGGGAGCCAGGTGTGGTGGTGCATGCCTGTAATCCCAGTACTTGGGAGACTGAGACAGGAGGATAGCAGGTTTGAGGACAGCCTCAGCAAGTAGTGAGACTCTCATCAACCTAGTAACATACTGTTTCAAAGTAAAAATAAAATAGGGCTGGGGGTGTAGCTCAGAGGTAGAATGCCCCTGGGTTCAATTTCTAGTACCAGCCCCCCAAAAATTTCTGGGGGGTACTATAGTTCAGAGGTAGAACACTCCCGGGTTCTATCCTCAGTAGTGCCCCCCCCACAAACACATACACACAAAAAAACATGTTTAAGGTAGGTTAAACTAAAGTATAATGATTGCTAATTTAGTTGTATTGATGCATTTTTTACTTTTAGATATTTTCAACTGTGGTGGATTTATCAGAATGTAACTCCATCCTAAGCTGAAGTCCATCTGATTTATTTTGGTAACTTGGAAAAACTGCCAAGGCAATTGTTAATTTAGTCATTGTTCTTAGGTTTCTTTGAAACTAATGATGGGAAAAAAACAATGATTTCCCAGAAGAAGGGAAAAAAAGAGAAGAAAAGAAAAAGAATAAATATAGCAATAAAGGGCTCACCCTGGGTCTTCTGCTGCCGAGGACAATTAACATTCAGATTTAGTTTGGGTGGATTTTTAGGAGAGACAAAGTGACAGCAGTGATGATCACACAGCTGAATAAAGCCATTGGTGCAAAGATTCCTTAAGAAGAAAAACACCCGCAAAACTTGAAGCTGTCCGTGGCCAGCGGAATGTAGCCCAGTGAGGAACTCATGCCTGCAAGCACCTGGAAGGCCACAGCCTCCCTTCTTCTGTGTGAATTTGCTCTCTGACATGCAATTCATGTCTTAAGTACATTGCACTTATTACAAACACCTCCTCTAAGATTTGGATGAAATCTATCTCATTTTTTTTTCTTGCGACACAGAAATACAGAGGAGAAACACAGCTATATTTATGTAAATAGAGCATCTTTACTTTGAGGCTTTTCTTAAATTGGCAGTCACCATAAGCCAAGTTGATTTACTACACATGGTATTATAACTCAGCTTCTTGAGTATTTGTGACTCTGATCATATTTGCCCTCATGGAACTCGTTTACTGAATATTTCTGTGACTGTTTTGACCCCAATTAGCTACTTCTCACTAGGTTATGTTTTCCCCTTCCTGGCAAGAATGTTGAAGATTATCAATATTTTATAAGTTGCTCTTAAGTTTATCGGTTGAAGAATATTCTTTATACACACAAGTGTTCATTATAGTTAAGGAACCAAGGACTTTTTGATCTTGAGTTTTAACTGTTCAATAGATCACTTACTATTTAAAAGAAACTTATTGCTGGGCGTGGTGGCCCACGCTTGTAATCCCAGTACTTGGGAGGCTGAGACTGGAGGATCCGGGTTCGCGGCTAGCCTCAGCGACTTAGTGAGGCCCTCTTCAACTTAGTGAGACCCGGTTTCAAAATAAAGAGTAAAAAAATAGGGCTGGGGGTATAGCTTGGAGGAAGAATGCCCCTGGGTTCAATCCCCAGTACCGCAAAAAAAAAAAAAGAAACATAGGAATTTCTGATCTTATCCACAAACCTTGTCAAATGGTCATGAATATTCCTCCCTTGATTTACCTGACCTGTGCTCTTCTTCTATTTTGTATTGTTTGTGTTTTTCAAATTTCTTTGGTTATTTCATCTCAGGATTCTTTGCAGTAATGTCCCCTTTTCTACTGAGAATTCTAGTGGCAACCCTATTCTTTTCCCACTCTTTACCTTTTCTCGGAGTAATTTTGCATTCGGCTGGCTTTTCATTACTATTAATTCCAACACTCCAATCTCTTTCACCACTCCTTTCTTTTCTAGTCTTCAGACTCATCTGCTTGTTCAAGTACTCAATTGTTATCTTATGTCCAACTTGTCCAAATGTGATCTCCTGACGCTCACTCTCTGCTGGCTCCCCACTCTACACTGGCTTCTCTGCAAGTGTTTCCAATCTCAACGGTGGCATCTTGGCCTCTCAGTTGCTCAAACCAGATTCCTGAGGCCCTTCCTTTGCTCTTTCTCATCTCCATTCCAGAGATCACAGAATCATGTCAATTGTGTCAGTTTTATTGCTAGGTAAACTGGTCCCTGCTTTCTTTCCCATTAGCATCACTATGTCTTGCTATCATCATCTCTTGTGGCTTTGTTGCAGTTTAGCTCTCTGCTTCTTACTTGACCCTTGGACTATCCACACAGTTGTCCAAGTGATCTTTGTAAAACTGAAATATAGATCATTCCATTCCCTGGCTTAATACCAACCAATACTTCCCAAATCCCTAAAGTAAAATGTAGGATTATAAATTCCTTCATGTTTCTATATCCTTTTCACTTTTCTATTCTTAATCTCAACCACTGAAACACTTTTGAACTCAATAGTCCCACAGTCCAGAATTATTTTCATTTCCTGTAATATGCTATTTCTCACTTTCAGTGTTTATAATTGCTATTGATTCTGCCCAGAATACTCTGGACTCTCCTCCCTCCCTACCTCTCCTGCTTACTTTCAACTAACTCCTACTTATCCTTATCTTTCATATATTATCACAGATATTATTTCTTCTGAGATACATTTTCAGCCCTCACATCTGATCTAGGTGTCTCTCTTATAAAATTTCCCTACCATATCAACTTTTATACTATTTCTCAGTGATGTTCAACATTCTTTCTTCCTTGCTATACCATAGACTGTCCTCTACTAACTTACTATCATTAAGTCTCTTGATTGTGTTCCATGCTTTTTTTAAACATGAAAATTAGATTTGGAATGGCCTCCTGAGTGATTCTGATAATTCTTTGAGTAACATTCCTGACTATACATTGAGAAACGCTACTTATAGCAATTTCTGTTTATTTCTTTGTAGTCTACATTAGATTGTAAGCTCTGCAAGGTCTATAGAACTGCTTAGAAATCTGCATGTAATAGGAATTCAATAAACATATGATGGTGTAATTGAATGGACAATTTTGTCAGTGTGTGAAATGTTTAACAGTCCTTTCAAGGGAAGTAAAATAGCCTCAGATATGTCAGATTTGTGTCCATATAATTACTTTCTACTGTTATTTCAGGCCAAATTTTTTAGATCTGTGCTTAAGAACAAAGGCCTTACAACTGGCATACAGCAATTCCAGTACCTGGAATTTATACTGGTGATAGATGAGGATTAGCATCAATATTTAATCTCATAGAATTTCTATTATGGCAAAACTTGTGAATTTATGAATTTATGGTGATTTACAAATAACTAATAGTATATCATGTAGTAAGCTATAATTCTGACATTAAAAAAACGTATTTTAGAAAAAGCTGTCTCAGGAGACAGAGCAAGATGACAGCCAAGAAAGACCTTCCAGCAGTCATCTCACAGAAACATCAATTTGAACAGCTAGCTGTTCATGCACCAAACTCTCTTCACAAGAGCTAAGGAAACCAAATGAAAAATCAACACATGTTGTTTTAGCATAATAATAAGAGAGTTTTATTGAAGAATGCAGGAAGGAAAGAGTTGCCTCAAACTTTCTTCCCCAACTCCAAGCAATGCAGCCTGGAAAGAGATGCTTCCCGCGTGGGGGAGGGAGAGGAAATTAAGTTCAGTGCTTAAGCTTGAAACCTAGTACCAGACCCACCATGGTGAAACGTAATACTGGGTAGAGCCCTACAGCACCTGTCCCCAAGCCAGTGCCTGTCGACCACACCTCTGGACATGTAGCCAAGGTATTGACCTTTCCACTCCTTCCCCAATTTCAGGTAGAGCAATGTGGATTAAGACTCCATCTACTGAGGGTAGGACAGGAAAGTAAGCTCTGGAATTTGCCTTGGAACTCAGTGCCAGGCCCATTGTGGTGAAGCCCAATACTAAAAGCTATCACTTCTCACTAACTCAGGGTTTTTTTCCTCAAGAGGACCATCCAATTGCCTATTACCAACAAGATATATGGACGAGAACAGTTACATTCTGTGCCAGAGAAGTTTCAGTCTTTCCCTGTTCACTGTAAGTTGTAGATATTTCCTGAAGGATAGTGTCTTAAGAGAAATCTATTCTTGATCGATCAGGTGATAAACCGGAATATGGTATTAGCTAGATGAAAACGACGATCTATTATGGCCTTTGCTATTGTGGTAGGAAACAATTTAAGCTTGAATTGTTTTCATTACTAGAATTCACGTGACAATGTTTTTTGATAATATACAAAGTCAAAAGTGGTGCTTCAAATTTTTATTAAGTATTTTTCTTACTTTAAATGCAAAAAATGGTAGTCAATTAGTGTTAACAAAGATTAAACCGAACATAAGGATTCTTACAAAGTCTGAAGAAAAGGAACTTATACTTTTTATTGTTACTTTAGACACATTGCCTTCATACTTTAAAGCCTTTCTCATAGTTTTTAAATTATAAATAAATTGGTGCTATTACCAAAATTATTGCCTTGGAGTAAGCAAAATAATTGCTTTAGTAAATTGAATACTTTGACATACAGAAAATTTAAGGACTCCTTAGTGCTGTTTATCTAAGCAACCTACTGAACTAGGGATTCCTGAATGAATGGTGGTATCTTTTGAGTTCACTACGTTATCAATAAAAACAAACAAAGAAACTTATGGCTCAACATACCCACACACCACACCTCCACTCTGCAGCTGCTCTGTATGCACCTGAGCCTAGTACTGGACCACTGGAGTCACTGCTCCAGTGGGCACTTCCAGACCCTGGACCTGAGACCACTGCACACATCCTTGCATTTCGGATCCTGGTTCCATGAAAGCTCCACATGTGCCAATAACTAGAACACAAAAGCCTCCACCACATTGTGAGCACCCATGTCCCGACCCCCAGAAACACTATAGCTCCGGATGCACCCTTGGATGCTCCAGAAGCACCTGTTCCTACACACCAAGACAATCACCATGACAAAGGCACGGCACCCCAGGCCCTGATGTCATAATCACCACAAACATGCATGTGAGCCAAACTCAAAGCCAAGAGCAGTCCCCTTGGCCCTGACTTCCGACATGGGAGAAAAATAGATCAGGCCTCCGGCAACCTTCACCAACAATAACCATAAAAGCCATAACTATGACTGGAGACTCTGGCCACAAAGGACCTTTGCTATCTTCTTTGATACCAAATCAAACTGATGGAGATACACAAAGACTATGCCATTGTGTCTTCATTAGAGCGGAATGTTTGTACCCCACCTAGCTAGCACCCCACACTCACCACAGGGAAAGATCTTTGCTACTGAAATCAGTCTGTAAATTCCAGAATAGGTAACTTCTCTATAGATATGCATAAATCAATGTAAAATAACAAGAAAAACTCCTACCTCAGGAAGTGGGGAGGCCACTATGGGCAGACACACATTGGACTCTCAGGTAATCTGCTTTTGGAATATCTTTGACCAAGTGGATTAAAAATGGATATGTGCAGTAGTGATAGAAAGAGGAAGGTAGAGTGCCACCAGATGATCCATACGGAAGAGCAGAGGTGATGTTTGAGGGTGTGGGTAATCTAGAATTAATAGTAAAAAAGAATTACTGAGTATTATGTATGGCCTTGAGACCAGCTGCAACAACGAGGTCTATAATTTCCCCCAGGAAGTCCACTGGAATCCTTGGAGTGGCTACCTGGAACCCATATAAAGTAGCAAAATACATGCAGCAAGGAATAAACTATAGTAGATATTAGTGTGCTGTTGAGATCCTCTTTCAGGACTACAGGACCTATTCCACTCTGCACCCCTCCCCATCTGCCCCGCAGTACCATTAGATGTTAGTCTAGAGATTGATTTGGAGGGTACTTTGAGGGCCTTGATTTTAGGGCTTGACCTGCAGTGTCATGGTAATTAAAACACTTGTGGAAAGGGTAAGCGATCTTGTGATTAAACTGTGGCTCTTTTAATTTGGTATAGCCAGATGTTGACTCTTCTTCTTGGCTTTTGGATGAGGTAGTTGTTAAAATTATGAAATTACCTGTCTTTACAATCACTGACAGGTCAACCAAAATAACTTAATTAACTCAAACACTACATTAATTGTGTTATATGGCCTATGGGAATAGTAGTCTGTTGGAAAACAAATCATGTCATTTCGTTAAGTCATTTTATCAAGGATGACGACAAAATCCCATGAAATAAGCTGTTTTATAAAAACCTCTAAGATTTATTATTATTAACAAACTAATTTTCAAGAAAGTAATTATTTTTGGTGCAAAAATATGTATACAATAAAATACACTAGATTTTACATTATGACTCTAAAGTCATATTCATTTGAACTCATTTGGGTAGTAATAGTATAACACTTAAAACTACTGCCTGGGTTCATATCCTAAACTCAGTATGTCCTAGCTTCATAGCAAAGTATTGAACCTTTATGTACTTCAGTTTCTGGGTCTCAGTTATAAGAAGACAATACCATACCTTCCCTTTGGGGTTAATGTGAAGATTACGTGAGTCAATAGGTGCAAGGTATTTTAAAAGTGTTTGGCACAGAGTATGTGCTCAATTTTTTATTATTATGGAATGACTGTTACAACAGAGACAATGTCCCATTTACTCCACACAGTAACCCTGGGATGTACCTGTCTTCATCTTATTTATGTGGAAATTCATGGCCAGAGCAATATGCTCATGATCACACAGCTAGGCAGCAGCAAAGGTCAAGCTGGTGAAACCAGGCCTGCAGGCATCCTACCATTTCTTTATCGCCTTTCTTTTTGCAGAATTATTATGCATCTTTCGATCTGGACATCCCATTCATTCAGTCTATTCTCCAGAAGTCAAGTGCTTAGAGCTGAATCCCAGCCAGTTTTGTCCTTCATGCAATAGGGAACTGAAATACTTTCTTAGAAATCCATTCTTAGAATATATATATATATATCAGTATAAAGCTGTATTCTTCCAGAAGCCCTGCAAACCACCTCCAAGTTCACTGATGAAATACCTGTTCCAGCCAGCTTACATCTCAGATACTGCTCCTTGGATACACACACACACACACACACACACACACACACACACACAGATAGTTTTTATTCAAAGAAGGTTGCACGCTTTTATCCATTTGAGAACAAGATTTTCTGCACATCCACCTGAGACTTACAATATATGCGTGTGGATTTCATATTAAAAGAAAATTCATCACACTGCCCTTCGGTCTTTCCTCAGAGTCTCAAGTGTATTGGAGTTTGTTACCTTGAGGGTTGAATGCCATTTTTACATCATAAAATAAAGCTGCACATTTATTCGCATACTCTCTTCAAAGTCTGGTCACAGAGTTATTTTCTCTGCAGCAAGCTTTACCTTTCAATATTCAATTAGATGGTTTGCCACATTGTATTTATTTAACATTACATCTCTGTTGGTTCATATTGGATGTTCTCCTTTGAGCTAAATCAAATATTAACAGGAAAAATCCACATGTTTAATAAAAAAATTTTAGGACACAAAAATCAGAAATCTATAGTGAATCTGTTATAGAGCTGTTGAAATATATTTTAAAGGTGTATTTCATCAGTTTTTCTATCAGAAAATAGCATTCTGAATTAAAGAATATCTAGTGTCTCTACATTAATAGAAAATGCCAAAAGCAAGTGCACTCCTATAATTCCAGTACTTGCGAGGCTGAGACAGGAGGAGCTCAGGTTTGAGAACAGCCTCAGCAACCTAGCAAGACCCTGTTTTAAAACAAAAATTAAAAAGGGCTGGGGGTGTAACTTGGAAATAGAATGCCCCTGTGTTAAATCCCTAGCACCAAAACAGAAATGACTAAAACTTAGTCATGACTCTTGATAAAAATTATTAATGGGAAATTCTTAAAAATTGCATATAAATAATAATATATCCATATATAAGAAAGCAAAATATTCACTTATATTTTGATCCATTAGAAACATACTAGTATTTTTAAAAGTTCAACAACTTGATTTGGAGTATTTTATTTAAAAATTTTTAAACATGTTAATGGATACATAAAAAGTATACATATTATTAAGGTACCTGTGATATTCTGACACATGTATAAATTATAAAATGTTTAAATCAGGATAAACATATCTATGTCCTCGAACAACATCATTTCTTTATGGCACAATCCTTTCTTCTACCTTTTTAAAATTTACAGCACATAATTTTAAAAGAAAATCAATTAACTTATCAACATAAAACATTGTGAGTTGGAGTTAATATTTTATTGTAATAGTTCTGGACTTCTTTATAAGGGCTAGTATTTTCAGAGAGAGAGAAAAAAATTAGGTTAGCTATCAGAAAACTACAAATATAAATCAAAATGAGGTACCACTTTGCACCAACAGGATAGCTACAATAAAAAATAAGATAATTACAAGTATTAATGAGGATAAAAGTTTTTCCTCTGAAGAGTATTTATGGATTTAGCAGTCTGTAAGGTATTTCATTTTTTAAAAAAATAACCAAGTAGCATTTTAGTATTAGCAACAATCAGCACAAGGTACTATCATTCCCTCAGTACTTCACCAGTAACTCAGATGTTACTCTGAAAGAAAGATAATAAGAAATAGTGGGCCCGGTGGAATCTACAAAAGAGCAGAACAGCCCAACATTCCTTTTTTCATATGGTGGTAGTGGAATATTCATCCTAGATTAACAATACTTAACATTGCTCAGACTATTACTAGCTGTTTCATCTATCAATGTCCAGTCTTGCCAAATCCCTACCATCTTCACCTGGGGAAAAAATGATAGATCGTATATATCAAACAAGGTCCCCAGTGGCAAACAACACAAAATAAGATTGGCTGTTTTAAGCCAAAAGAATCAACTGATAGTATGAGGGTTCAGAGAATAAACTGAGGTAGAAAGACCTGCTTTAAAAAGTAATAAGAAGGTGAGCATCGTGGTGCAGAACTGTAATTCCAGTACTTGGGAGGCTGGGACCCGAGGATTGCAGGCTCCAGACCAGCCTCAGCAACTTAGTGAGGCCCTCAACAACTTAATGACACTCTGTTTCAAAATAAAAAATAAAATAGGGCTGGAGGTGTAGCATGGAGATACAGTGTCCCTGGGTTCAATCCCTAACACCAAAAAGAAGAAAAACATAAAAGAAAGAAGGATAAAGAGGAGGAGGAGAAGAAGGAAGAGGAGGAGAATGAAAGGGTTTCTAGAAGTCAAGTAACAATAAGTTCCTGGATGGGATGCCACTAACCAGTACCACCCTAGATCCAGGCAAGAAGGATCATTGCCCTGAGGTCTTGATTTTTAAGCCCCCCCCCCTCAGGCTCTCTTCTGGATATCTGAGCTTCTCCATCAGGTTAGGGGGATATGCTCATGTCCTGCCTCCTCAACCATGTTCGGGATACATACAACCCCAGACTTCCTGAGAAAATATGTGGTTTCCTGAAACCACAACAGCATTTCCAGGCCTCTTCAAAGCGCCGCCCATTCAAGAATGGACCACATGCAGGTAGACCTGATGGGTGGCCAAGGTGAAGTTTGGTATTGGAGAACATGGATGGAGCTTGGATCCACAGGCCAGGGTGTCAAGATACAAACTTCTTGGGAAGCAAAGCAGCCAAAAGTAAGTCGAGGAAAAGAGTGGATTAGAGCCAAGCACCACTGGTCACGGTCGATCTCCAAGCTTCCAGAATCCAACATGCAACTTCCAAAGATCAAAGAATTCCTGATTCCAACCTGGCACCCAGGATACTATTAAGGAATATTTTTCAAGGTAAAATAGAAATATATTGTTTATATTATTAAATACTTTGTTAGACTGATTTATAATTTTTAATGTTATATTTTATGGTATGTGTGCCTCCATGTATACTGTTGTGGGTTGCAAATGCTGGCATGGTCAACACACCTAACAAATTCTAAGTATATCTTCACCATTCTTTGATCTTTGCATTTTTTCTCTCAAGATTCAAAGTCCTCGGCAACAAATGGATCCCAGGTCAGGGGCCATCCTCTGTTGCCAGACATTGAGAAGAGGGGGACCTGACTATTTATAGCTTCTATAGTGGGAATCAGGGCCCTGTTGAACAGGACCACACACAATGGTGATAACCTGCTCTTTTCCCCATTAATTAGGAAAGGAAGTGCATGTTAGACAGACAAACAAAACTAAACAAATGCCTTTTATTGGGAGGAAGAATACCATTCTTCCTCCACTAGCTACCATGGGTCAATTAAATCAGATCTCTTTTTTTTAATACATGAAATAATCATAATAATGTCATCTTCACTGAATTGTTGAGAGCATTAAAGAGACAATATGTGTGAAAAATGCTCTGCAAACTATATAGAGTGTCTATGGGTTGTCATAATTATGTTATACTCTAGGGAGAGCCCTTGCCACTACTGGCCAAGAATTAAGAGAAATATGCTAATAGAGGAGATGCTTGACAATGATGAAGGGCGATAGCAGGTATGACTGTGCCTGTTTAAATGCTGTTAGATTCAAATCCTTACATTTTGTGTTCCTCTCAGCCTTAAATTAGAATGAATATCTCCCATATAATCGGCACAATTTCCTTACAATAAATTTTCAGGCTTCATTTGGTTATGCCCATAAACTCAATATACTCTAAGCAGGTTGTTAAGTACATTCAAGGATTTCACAATGAACAGCAGAGATCCAGTTATCATTAAGATGAAATGCTGATACTGGAATAAGACCATGAGGAAATGTTTACTGCTACTGCTCTGGAATTATAATTATTTCTTTGCTTGGTCTTTAGAGGACTGAATCATCTTAATACATATATATATTAATACATACTTAATACATATATACTTAATACATATATATATTAATACATATATATAAATACATCTTAATACATAATATATATTAATACTTAATACATATATACATATATACATATATACATATATATGTAGAGAGAGTTTACTAATAAGATATTTGAAATAAAAATATTTAATGCCCATATATCTGCATATATGGATATGTATATTTATATTTATTTTTATCAGATCTAGAAACTGTGTTACCATTAAGTTTGCAAAAGGATAACTTCTTTATTAATTACCTACATTTATTTTCTGGGTTAGATGCATAAAATTTATGAGATGGTAGCTGTTTTCCAATTTAGCAGAGTATAAGATGAAAAGTGTTGGAAAATTTGAGAAGAAAATTGATATCTAGTAGGGGGTAAAAGAGAAAAATAAATGGTTTTGTTTTGAGAGGCGATGTATATCCAAAGAGACTTTTGTCTTAGGGTACGTGGGAATTGTGCTTAGAAGCTCAACCTCGATGTGAAAGAGATGAAAGACAAACCTTCCAGGCAGTTACAGAATAGGTGTTTGAAAGATAATTCATCAGAATATATTTAAGATACTTAGACGAAGACAGAACAGTGAACACTGGACTAGCAAAACCTGAATAAAGTACTGAGAAAATTTTCTTTTCCTTATTAGTACAGAGAAGAAATAGTTCAAAGTACAGTGTCCACAAAATTCTCTGTAAAATAGAAAAATTTGTTCAGCTATTTTTCCCTCAAGACACAGGTTGAGACATAGAAGTTTCTTCACAGAAACTATCATTTTATGGAAATAGTGTGGTAAAGTGAGGATGGAGAAACTTTGGAAGAACCATCACGATACCTGCCCCAAGAGCCTCAGATTTGCTTTATCCTTCTGTCGTTTATTGTGGGGATCTAGAAAAGCTATGTTAATAAAATATTGGATCTAGAAAAGCTATGTTAATAAAATATTGTTGACAGGTAAATTTACATGTTACCATCCTCTATGGATGTGAATGTCCTGCTCTTCTGTTCCACAAAAATCAACTCCTTCTAAAACCAATGTTTGGGACAAAGCTGCTGTCAGAAATGTGTATCCAAGATAACTATGTTGTTATCCTATTGGACACAACCTCTCAAGTGTTACTCATAAAAGTGCATATCATTGCTACTGGTTGCTGGTCTACATCTGTGAAAACAGTTCAACTGCACAGAATCACATCAAAGTGAGGCCGGGCGTGGTGGCGCACGCTTGTAATCCCAGTACTTTGGGAGGTGGAGACCGGAGGATCCGGGTTCGCGG